>CM032368.1:648855-695934 GCA_019023105.1 Diglossa brunneiventris
TGGTTCCTGCTCCAGGCTGGTTCCCTTTGCTCTTTGCTGATGGCAGCAGCTAAAGGGGAAGGGTCCAGTTTTTGGCCTGGAATGGATTTACCTTCAGTGCCCCTGCACAGCCCATGGAGCTGGTCCCTGTTCGGTAGCAATCCCATCCCTGGGGGCAGGAGAGCTGGCCAGGGGTGCCCTGATGTGTCTCACACCCTGTGCCTGCCCAGCACAGCTCTGCTCAGGGCACAGCAGCATCCCCGGAAGCCTCTGCAGGCCCTGGAGATTTTCAAGTTAAGACATGAGCTAGAGGAGTAATCCAAAATGAATAATTTATTTTGGTGAATTTTCCTTCCCTCTGTTTACAGATTGTCTCAGAGCAGATTGCAGCTTTCACACCTCAATTCATTATTGGAAACTATTTGCAGATAGTTCCCGGTCTGCAACTCATTTGCTAACTCTGCTGGGAGCACTGCAGATCTGAAATCAGAGCTGCTGTGACTGGTCAGGTGGTGCTGCCATGCTCTCATTCCTCTGTGACATCTCTGAGCTCGGGACGGGGCTGCAGGGGCGGCTGCTCCTGGGCACAAATCCCGTGCTCATTTTCTGCCAGGGCTCTCCAGAGCCTTCCTGCGAGCCCCTGCAGCTGCCAGGACAGCCAGGGGCCTTGGGAGAGGAGGGGTCAGCCTGAAAAATACACAAGGAAATGGAAAACAAACAAACAGAGTGAGAAGAAGCCACGTCCCGGTGCCTTGAGGCAGAGGAAGATTGGGCAGGGATGTCCCTCCCACCCCGGACTGGAGGAAGGCACCAAGCTGAGCCCTGATACCAGACAGATAACCCATGGATTGCAGACTGGAGGGAAACACCAAGCTGAGCCCTCAGATACCAGACAGATAACCCAGGTGTGACCGTGTTCACAGGGGTCTGAGGATGAGGGAAGAGATGAGAATCTGACTCCATGTTTCAGAAGGCTGATTTATTATTTTATGATATATATTATATTAAAACTATACTAAAAGAAGAGAAGAAAGGATTTCATCAGAAGGCTGGCTAGGAATAGAATAAGAAAGAATGGTAACAAAGGTTTGTGGCAAACCCTCTGTCCGAGCCAGCTCCTTGTGATTGGCCATTAATTAGAAACAACCACATGAGACCAATCACAGATGCACTTGTTGCATTCCACAGCAGCAGATAACCATTGGTTGCATTTTGTTCCTGAGGCTTTTTAGCTTTCCTGAGGAGGAAAAATCCTAAGGAAAGGATTTTTCATAAAAGATGTCTGTGACACGCATGGATTACAGACTGGAGGGAAGCACGAAGCTGAGCCCTCAGATACCAGACAACCCAGGGATTGCAGCCCAGCCCACCCAGTGCTGCCCTAAACAGCAGAGCCCTGGAAGGCAGAGCTCAGAGCAGCGACCCCAGCTGGGTCCTACAGCTGTGACTGTGCAGAATCAGCAGAGGAAACTCCTGTAACAGGGCTAAAATAGTCAAATAAAAGCAGACTTTTATTTGGAAGCTTCCAGGTGTCCCAGTGGTCATGGGCACACCCACTATTGTATTTTTACAATTTTTAGAGGTTTAACAAACTAGCATATCTAACAAATATTGTCCAATTAGAAGAGCAGTTGGTTTGGTAATTTTTCCCCCAGGTACTGCCCCACTGGAGTTGGTCCAGGGATTCTTCGCCTCACTTCTCATTATGTCTTCTCAAATTCTGATTAGAAAATTGAATGTTCTTCTTGTAGGTCCTCTACTTGAAAATAAGACTAAATAGCATTCCAGGAATGTGTTAGAAGGTTAGCTTCTTACTCTGAAATCTAAGAGAAAGGATAGGAAAAATACCAGGAGCTGTATAAACACATTTTAATGGTCTACAAAGTCACAAATACATGAAAACTACAGAAAAAGCAAAAAAGTTCAGGCATCAGCTGGGCTGGAGCAGCCATTCTTCAGCTGCTGCTCCCAGGACCCTTCCCACTCCTTGGCTGTGTGTCCAGCACACACCCAGCCTGCAGGATGTGCTTAGCACCTGGGACTGGGGCTGCTGGGGGGCTTTGCACCCCAAAAACCTGCTCAGTGTGGATGCTGTGTCTGCCTGGAGCTTTGCACTGGGGTGGGGCTGACAGCAGCTGCTGCAGGGATGGAGAGGCCGTGGCTGTGCTGGGCTCCCTGGGCTGGCCTGGGGCACCCAGCGCTGCCAGCCCCAGCACCCATGGAATGCACCCATGGGCACCCTGGGGCACCCAGCACTGCCAGCCCCAGCACCCATTGAATGCACCCATGGGCACCCATGGGCACCCAGCACTGCCAGCCCAGCCCCAGCACCCATGGAGTGCACCCATGGGCACCCAGCACTGCCAGCCCCAGCACCCATGGAATGCACCCATGGGCACCCATGGGCACCCAGCACTGCCAGCCCCAGCACCCATGGAATGCACCCATGGGCACCCAGCACTGCCAGCACCCACGGAATGCACCCATGGGCACCCTGGGGCACCCAGCACTCCCAGCACCCACAAAATGCACCCATGGGCACCCTGGGGCACCCAGCACTGCCAGCCCCAGCACCCATGGGCACCCCTGGGGCACCCAGCACTCCCAGCACCCACGGAATGCACAGGGCACCCCTGGCCCAGCTCTGTGCAGGAGCAGCTTTTGCTGTCAGGTCTTTGTTCAGATTTTACTGCACCTCTCCCCCTCCCCTTGGCTCCCATGCACGTGCAGAATCTCTGGGGTGGGCTGGCCCCAGCTGGGTGCTGGCTGCCCACCAAAGCTGCTTTATCAGTGCCCTCTGCCACTGGAGAGGGGAGGGAAAATAAAGGGAGAGGCAAACACTGGCAGAGTCCCTCCCTGGTCACCATCACAGGCACAACAGCCTGAACCTGGGGATACTGATTGAATTTATTACCAAAAATCAGAGCAGGACAATGAGAATAAAATAAATCTTAAAACCAGCTTTCCTCACCTCTCCCTCTTCCCTGTTCACTCTGCTCTGGAGCCAGGCTGGGAGAGCTGGGGGTGCTCACCTGGAGAGGAGAAGGCTCCAGGGAGAGCTCAGAGCCCCTTGCAGGGCCTGAAGGGGCTCCAGGAGAGCTGCAGAGGGACTGGGGACAAGGAATGGAGGGACAGGACACAGGGAATGGCTCCCACTGCCAGAGGGCAGGGATGGATGGGATATTGGGAATTAGGAATTGTTCCCTGGCAGGGTGGGCAGGCCCTGGCACAGGGTGCCCAGAGCAGCTGTGGCTGCCCCTGGATCCCTGGCAGTGCCCAAGGCCAGGCTGGACACTGGGGCTGGAGCAGCCTGGGACAGTGGGAGGTGTCCACCAAACCGTTCTGGGATTCCCTGCCTGTTCCCAGCTGCTCACAGTGAGTGCAGGGTGAGCTCAGGGCAGCCCCAAGCCCAGGGGGAGCCCTCAGCCAGGCGAGCCTGCCCAAGGCTGCAAAGGGAGCAGCTTTCTGCAGGAGATGCCTGAGTAAATCAGCAGCCCTTCTGAAGGATTCCTGGCACATCCCAATCTCAGCAGCACCGCCAGGACCAGGTGGGAACCTTTTCCAGAGGGGATTGATGTGTCAGGCTGGAGCGGTGCTGGGATGATTTACAGGAACAACTCGTCCACACCGACCCCATTGCTCAGGCAGAGAGGCTGAAATGTGAGGGAAATCACGGAGCAGGAGCTGCCAGGGCCATCACTCACTGCTGGGAGCAGCAGCAGCCTGGGGCTGGCTGGAGAGGCAGGGCTGGGTGCACTGGCAGAGGTGCAGCCTGCACAGCAATGTTCCTGCTCTCTTCCCAGAGCTCACCTGTCCTGGCATTTCCAGAAAACCCTTCTGTTCCTTCAGAGCATTCCTGCCATGGACTGACAGAGGGGAGCTTTTCTCTCCTTGCCCAGCCCAGCTCAGCCCAGCCCAGCTCAGCCCAGCCAGCCCAGCCCAGCTCAGCCCGGCCCAGCCCGGCCCAGCTCAGCCCGGCCCAGCCCGGCCCAGCTCAGCCCAGCCCAGCCCAGCTCAGCCCAGCCCGGCCCAGCTCGGCCCAGCCCAGCCCAGCCCAGCCCAGCCCAGCCCGGCCCAGCCCGGCCCAGCTCGGCCCAGCTCAGCCCGGCCCAGCTCGGCCCAGCTCGGCCCAGCCCGGCCCAGCCCGGCCCGGCCCAGCTGTGGTGCAGTTTCATGGCAGGAGGAGCAAGGCAGCCCAGGGCACAGCTCAGACCCTCGCTGCCTCTCCCTGGGTTCATGAGCTGAGCAGGGCTGGAGCCAGGCAGGGCTCACAGCAGGGCCAGGGCCAGCTCCTGCCATGTCCTGTGTCCCTGCAGAGCCCAGGGGTGCCAGGCCATGCCCGTGTGCTCTGGGCAGCCTCTGAGGTGCCCTGGTACCCAGAGCCCACTGACTGCAGGGGAGAAACCTGGCCTGGCACATCAGCTGTGTGAGCTGGAGGGACCCCCAGGATCACCCAGTCCCAGCCCTGGCCCTGCCCAGACCCCCCCAACAATCCCACCCTGGGCATCCCTGGCAGTGCTGCCCACTCAGATGTGACTCCTTAGTTCCTGACACAAATGGGCCCCACAGGGAGGCTTCTCCTGCATTAAATGTTGGCTCATTCCCCCTGAGCTCCAGGATCCAGAGTGTGCCCAGGCAGGGAGGGCTGGAGGTGGCACAGGAGGCTGGGATGTGACCCTGGTGTGGGTCAGACACAGGGAAGAGCAGATGGAGCCACAGCTCCAAATCTGAAATGCCTCTGATTTGGCTCCATTGGATTTTATGGGGATAGAAAATGATTTCCAGACAATTCCAGAAAGCATTTCCACCTTCTGATCCTCAGGCTGGGAGAGATCAGAGAGCCATAAAATCTCCTGAGCTGGAGGGACCCACAGGGATCACTGATCCAGCCCCTGTCCCTGCCCAGACCCCAACAACCCCACCTGTCCATCCCTGGCAGCGCTGCCCAAAGGCTCCTGGAGCTCTGGCAGCCTCGGGGCCGTGCCCATTCCCTGGGCAGCCTGGGCAGTGCCAGCACGCTCTGGGGGAAGAACCTTGCCCTGAGCTCAGCCTGAGCTGCCCTGGCCCAGCTCCAGCCATGCCCTGGGTGCTGTCCCTGTCCCAGAGCACAGATCAGTGCCTGCCCCTCCTCTTGGCCAGGAAATTCCTCCTGAGGACACCTGGGCTCCTTCTCTCTGTGGCACACTTCCTGTGGGAGCTGAGGAGCTCTGGAGAATGATCCCAGAACAAGGTCCCACCTGCCACAACTTCACATCAACTGCTCATACTGTTGAGTGTAAAATACCTGGTTTACATTGTATTTATATTTATATTTTATTTAATTTATATATTATATTATTATATATTTATTTATATTTTATTTATATATTTTTCTATTTTATATATGTGTTTATATTTATAATTCATTTACTTTATATATTTTTGTATCTGTTTCTGTTGTTTGCCATGCAGATAGGATGGATCAGGAGTCACTCTGCCGGCACAGAACTTCCCTGCCCACAGCAGTGCAGGCACTGAAAATGGAGCAGGAGCTGCTCGGGGTGCTGGATAAATCCTGTCAGCACAGAACCTCCCTGACTGCTGCCCTGGCCCACGAGCCTGGCTGATGTAGAGCCCCCCAGTGCCCCCCAGTGCCTCCCAGTGCTCCCAATGCCCCCAGTGCCCCCAGTGCCCCCCAGTGCCTCCCAGTGCTCCCAATGCCCCCAGAGCCCCCCAGAGCCCCCCAGTGCCCCCCAGTGCCCCCCAGTGCTCCCAGTGCTCCCAGTGCCCCCCAGTGCCCCCAGTGCCCCCCAATGCCTCCCAGTGCCCCCCAGAACCCCCACTGCCTCCCAGTGCCTCCAGTGCCCCCCCCAGTGCCTCCAGTGCCCCCAATGCCCCCAGTGCCCCCCAGTGCTCCCAGTACCATCCAGTGCCTCCCAATGCCTTCCAATGCCTTCCAGTGCCCCCAGTGCCCCCCAATGCCCCCCAGTGCCCCCAAGTGCCCCCAATGCCCCCCAGTGCCCCCCAGTGCCTCCCAGTGCCCCCAGTGCCCCCCAGTGCCCCCCAGGCTGCAGGGGCCGTGCTCCAGCTGCTGGAGATGCCCAGGACAGAGCCGTGGTCCTGGTGCCCCTCACAAAAGCCAACAGGCAGAAGGTGCCAAGCACAAACTCCGGCAGCGGGCAGGGGTGGCGGCTCTGGAGAGCCCCTGTGGCTCTGCAGCCGTGTGCCCCGCGGTGTGCCCGTGCCGGGCCCCGGAGCAGGCAGACGCTGATGGGGAGGTGTTGCTGTGTGTCTGCAGGGTGGCTGTGCCGCAGGGCTGTCACCGCTGCACAGGTGACACTGCCCAGCTGCTGCCCGCCCACATCCCCCTGCCTCCCGTGAGCGCAGCAGTGCGGAACTCGGCAGAGACTCAGCGCAGAGTCCCAGGATGGTCTGGGCTGGAAGGGACCTTAAAGAGCATCTTGTCCCCCTTCCAGAAAGAGAAAAAAACTCCTGGTCTTTTGGTGCCCTTTTCTGCCTCCCTGCTCCTCTCAGAGGTGTTTTCAGGTGCTCCCAGCCACATCAGCCACAGGACAGCTGCAGCCACAAGGCCATGAGGCAGAAAGGTGAAAAGCCTTTTCTGGACCAGAACAGGATACACTTTATTCAGCATTGGGATTCAGGTGTCAATTCCTTCAGGCTCTGTTAAAAAAGGGCAATGAATTCCCATTTCATGTGCCCTATTTCCCCACATCCACCTCCCTCAGTGCCCACAGGCCCAGGAACGTGCCCTAAATCCTTTGGGAGCCCTGTGTTCACAGCTGAATGGAGCAGGGAGGGATGGCACTTTGCAAAGAGGACTCCCAACGTGCAGGAAGAGAACTGATCCCAGTGTGATTAAGCATCAGGTAGAGCTGAACATGTAATTACCCAGTCAAAGCAAGGAGGCTTCATCTCGAGGAGGCTGCGGCTCTCCAGAGTGACTGCAACTGTGAGCACCCAGCTCCCCCGGGAGATCTCCTGCCTGGGACTCCCTCCTGCACCAGCTCCTGCGGGACACCCCCTGCCACGCGGAGAAATGGGGAGCGCAGGTGTCACACAGGGAAAGGGGAGCACAGGTGTCACACAGGGAAAGGGGAGCACAGGTGTCACACAGAAATGGGAAGCACAGGTAACACACAGCAATGGAAGCACAGATGACACAGAACAGGAAGCACAGGTGACACAGAACAGGACACACAGGTGACACAGGACAGGAAGCACAGGTGTCACACAGCAATGGAAGCACAGGTGACACAGAACAGGACACACAGGTGACACAGGACAGGAAGCACAGGTGTCACAGAACAGGACGCACAGGTGACACAGAACAGGACGCACAGCTGTCCAGCACGGGGCACACAGCAGAGGCAGTTTCTCAGTTTCTGTGCCTTGTCCCACGGCCTGGGGCAGGGTTGGCCCCCAGCACACCCTGGAGCATCCCTGCATGCCAAGGTCACAGCCCCAGCTGCCTCACAGTGACCTCTGTGCCACAACTGCTGGGTCAAACAGCCCGAGGAGGGGCAGGGTCTGCAGCGAGAGTCAGCCCCAGCCCTGTACAGATGTGTTCTCTCCACTTCCAGATTAACCTTTCAGAAATGTCAGCCAAACAACCGCTGCCTCCCTCGTACAACCTGGAATTTTTGGGCCTGTGACTAGAGCTTCAATTAACTCTTTCAGTGCTCCTGCTCACCTTCCAGCCCTCTCCCAGGAAATTCCAGCTCCAGGGCCCTTTCTTCTGCAGCTATTTTGATGCCCTGCACGTTGTGACCTCTCTCTCCTGCTGCACCGCTTGGGATGGGGGAGTCAAAGGGCACAGCTGAAACAGGAGCGCTTGCAGGTGTGTTCAAAAGGGAGGAGCAGCACATTCCTAACCTGGGCTGCCACTGCAGCAAGAGCAGGGCAGGGTGGGATCAGCCTCCCTCCCATGAGATGTCCATAAACAACAACAGAGTGTGCTGCAGCAGATTGCACAGCAATGTTCCTGCTCTCTTCCCAGAGATCACCTCTCCTGGCATTCCCAGAAAACCCTTCTGTTCCTGCCATGGGCTGGCCCAGGCACCCAGGAGTGACCCAAGTGTTCCAGCTGTGGCCCAGCTGTGGCCCTGTGGGCACACTGCTCCTCTGGCAGCACGTTCCTCAAGAGCTCTCCTGTTCATTAGGGTGTACAGGGCTCCTGGAAAATCCAGGATGGGCAGGATGCAGCTGGGAGTCACCCAGAGCAAACAGAGGAAGGGGGCAGGCAAGGCAGAGGAGATCAGGGGATGCCTGAGGTGTGGGAAGGAAGAGGATTAGGGAATCATCTCTGCACCTTTGCACTCTGGAGGAGCAGAGCGTGGCCAGAGGGAGCCCCCTGCCCTGCCCAGGTGCCACCTGCCCTCTGCAGGGGGCTGGAGGAAGGGGCTGCAGGCCCTGGGCTGCACAGAATTCACATCTGCACTTAGAGGGTGCCTGGACAGCTCTCCTGGATCATTTTCAGATGGGGTTTCAAGGACCTATTGAAGGTATCCCTGCCCACGGCAGGGATTGGAACCAGATGAGCTTTAAGGTCCCTTCTAACCCAACTCCTGCTGTGATTCTGAGCCCAGCACCTCGGGCCAGCTGAGGCTGTTGGCACAAACAAGGCCCACACTGAGTAAATCACCCCCAGCTGCCCCAAGTGTCCAGCTGGGTGCCCTTGGCTGAGTTTCTTTGTTCCATGGATGTTTGTGGGCTGGGTCAGTGGGAGGCACCCTCAGCCTCTGGGTGTGGTGAGGGGGTTTTGCACAGGAGAAACTGAACCCTTGCAGTGATGCCTACATGGGAAGGTGGAAACTGGGCAGGCCTTGGAGGGACATGGTTGTGACAACAGCCCCCAGGGCAAGCTGGAGAGATGGCCAATATTGGGGTGACAAACCCAGTGAGGAATGAAGGCTCAGTAGCATTTCTATACCCAGTGCACACAGGTAAAGATAATTACACACATTCTAGAACATCAGAATGGGTTGGGCTGGAAGGGACCAGCTCACCCAGTGCCACCCCTGCCATGGCAGGGACACCTCCCACTGTCCCAGGTGCTCCCAGCCCCAGTGTCCAACCTGGCCTTGGGCACTGCCAGGGATCCAGGGGCAGCCACAGCTGCTCTGGGCACCCTGTGCCAGGGCCTGCCCACCCTCCCAGGGAACAATTCCTAATTCCCAATATCCCATCCAGCCCTGCCCTCTGGCAGTGGGAGCCATTCCCTGTGTCCTGGCACTCCAGTTCTTGATGAAAAGTCCCTCCCTGGCTTCCTTGCAGCCCCTTCAGACCCTGGAAGGTGCTGTGAGGTCTCCACACAACCTTCTGCTCTCCAGGCTGAACAATCCCAGCTCCCAGCCTGGCTCCCCAGGGGAGGGGCTCCAGTGCAGAGCTGCTCCCAGAGTTCCATGTCCCGTATGTGGGGGCGCCAGGGCTGTATGCAGAGTCCCAGGTGGGGCTCCACATGGATACAGACACATCCACACATTGTCCACGGATCTGGTGGCAGCTGAAGCTCTGCCTAGCAGGGACAGAGCCACCACCTCCCCATGTCGTAGATGTTCAGCTTTCCCCGGCACAATCCTTCCTCCTCCTTTCCTCACTGAGCAAATGAGTTCACTTAATAAAAATCCATCTTTCTTCTTCCCAGATGGGATCTGCCTGTGCAGGAGCCCTTGTCCCTGCAGGCCAGGGAAGGGGGCCGGGGGGCTCAGCAGGGTGGGAATCCAGCTTCTCCCTGCTTCAGCTACAGTGAAACCCTCGGGCTCTGTGGGTAAACTGAGGCGAGCCGCTGTCCTTCCTGCCCCGGGGAGAGTGATCCCGAAGGGCAGGGATGGCGAGAGGGCTCATCCACAGGGAGGGGCTCTCCTTCGGGCCGTACCCAAAGGGCTCCCTGACATCCTTCCCTCGGGAAAGCAGCGGCTCCGCACCCGCAGCAGCCGAACGGTGAGGAAGAGGAGGCACCGCACGTTCGGATGTCTCTCGCCGCCTCCCCAGCGCGCAGATCCAGAGCAGGGGCAAACACCCGCCGAGGTCTCCGCTGCCTCCCGAGGGGCTCCGAGCCGCGGTGCCCGGGGCGGTGCGGGCGCGGCTGCGGCGGGAGCCGGGGAGGAGGGAGCGGGCCCGGTGCCCGCCGAGCCCGGCCGTCCCTCTCCGCCGCTTCCTTTAGGTGGCACCGCTCCTCCAGGAATGAGCTCCCAGCCCCGCGCAGCCCTGCCCGGGCCGCGGCCGCACCGCGGGGGCTCCGCCGCGCACCGCACCGTCGGAGCGGCCCCTCCTCCCCTGGCCAGCCCGTGCCCGGCTCCCCCGTCCTCCCGCTCACTCCTCCAGCCAGTAAATCCGATCTAGGCTGATTCCTCTCACGTCAAACCACATGATCCCATAAAACATTCATCGCCTCTCCATCCCCGCTCGCTCGCCGCTCGCTCCCGGGATCCAGCGCAGCCGGCTCCGCTCCCCGCCGGGATCCGCCGCAGCCCCGGCCCCGTGCGTGCGGCGGGCGGGCGGGCGGAGCGAGGAGGAGGCAGCGAGGCAGGCGAGGCGAGGCAGGGAGGGGGAGCCTCGCCTGGATGCTGACTCCAGCTCGGGGGCTGCTCATTCCCCCGATGAGCGAGGGCACCGGGAGCGCCCCCCCCTCCCCGTGCGCCGCCGCTCCCCGCTCGGGCTGAAGTTTGGCTCCGGGATCTGCCCCGCTTTCCCAAGGATTGTACCGCTGCCGCTCCACTTTGCGCCTCCAGACGTGCCTTCCGACCCCTAGATGAAGAGGGCGATAGCTGAAGGTACGTGCGCCCCGGTCTCCCTCCGCCGCCGCGGCTCCCCCGGGCAGGGCACGGCGGCCGCGGCCCCAACTTCGCCCGGCGCCGGGAACTTCCCTCGCCGCAACTTTTTTCCCCCCGGGGGTCTTCGGGAGCGGCCACGGTCCCACGAGAAGAAGAGGGCCGGGGCCGGGCCGGGAGCGGGCGCTGGGGCCGGGAGAGGCGGCGGGGAGGGCGCGGGGGGAGCGGGAGCGCCGCGGCTGCGGGAGCGGAGGCGAGGCCGGAGGGGGAGCGAGCCCCGGGCACGGCTCGGCTCCAGCCGCGGAGCGCGGCAGCGGCGCGGAGAAGACAGAGGGATGGTGGAAAGGGAGCAGCGGGGCGGAGGGAGAGCAGCGGGCTAAGCCCCCTCCAGCCGCCGCCCAGCCTGGCTTGGCTCAGATCGGCCTTGGGGTGACCGGGCGAAGTTGGTGCCTCCCGGGGAAGCGCGTCCGCACCCCGCACCCCGCATCCCGCGGCGGAGGCGCCGGGACGGGCGGGACAGGGGCTGGGGCAGCCCGGCTTGCCCCGCTCGCAGCCCGGCCGCCGGGGCAGCCCCGGCCCCGCTCCCCGAGCCCGTCCCGCTCGCGGAGCCGCCGCACGGGGAAGTTCCCGGAGGGTCCGGGGGCTCCGCAGGGACAGCGGGTCCCGGGGTGCGGTGGGGGCTCCCCGCAGAGCCCTCGCTCAGGTCCCGCCGCTTCGTGTTCGGGAGCCAGAGGCTGGGAAGGGCTGGGGGTGCGGGGCTGGACCCGCTTTCCACTCGCTCGCAGCGGCGGGGGAGAGTCACGGAGCTCGCAGCCTGGCACGGCCGGGCTCTGCCCGAACCTTTTCCATGCACTTCGGCGATAACCTTCGCTTCCCGGCCCCGTGTGCGGGCTGGGGCTGGGGCTGGGGCAGGGCTGCCACAGGGGCCGGGGCTGCGGCGGCTCCCGGAGCCCCCCGGTCCCGCCGTGCCGTGGCCGCTTGCGGGGGCTCCGGGGGCACCGGGAAGCGGCCCCAGCTCGGGAGGGACCCCGGGAAGCGGCCCCAGCTCGGGAGGGGCACTCGCTGCCGGGCTCAGCCCGCTGGAGCAGCGTGTGCCGCCCAGGTGTGCTCGCTGGGAGCCAGCCCAGGATTGCAGTTTGGAACGGGCGGGATCGGCCCGTGGTGGGAGCTCCCGGGCTGGCCGGGGCTGGCCAGGGGAGGTTGGGCGTGCGGAGCCTCTGCCTGCTCTGTCTCTGCTCTGTGCCGTCTCCAGCTTCGCTTCCCGTTCCCGTCAGCGACACAGATATAATTCTCTTTTCCTTTCTATTTTGGAGGGCACTCTGGCTGATTTATTTGTGACGATCAAAGGACACATCCGAGCTGCGATCCACACCGCACACTGCCTCCTCGAGAGGCTTTGTGTCGATGTGAAACGCGAAATGGCCAATTTATTGCTGGTCGGGGAACACCTCGGGAGCGGGCTCGGCTGGCTGGCAGCTTCTCCCCGGCCCGGAGGGGATGCTGAGAGCCCAGCCTCCATTTGCCGGGGCTGCCGTGGGTGTGAGCCCGGGGCTCGGTGCCCGCTCGGCTGTGCCCGGGGCTCTCTGTCAGAGCCGGGGGCAGTGCTGGTGGTGCCCCGCTCCCCTCGCTCCAGCCCCGCTGCTGCTGCAGCGCTGCTCTCCCACGCACCGACACTCCGGCTGCCGCCAGCGCGTGTGGAACAACACAGGGGATAATGAAATATAAAAACTGTGTTACAACGGCTTTATTTATAGAACAAGGCTTGGAGGAGTTTGGGGTTGAATTATTTGGTTTTTTTTTTTGCTGCAGTTTGTGAATTGCTCCTGTGAGAGGCTGGCTTGCTGGCAGGTTTGGCTGGAAAGTCCTCACGAACCTGGGGGATTCTGTTTAGCTGAGTGTCCATCCTGCTGGATCTGGACTACATTTCCCACTGTGGGCTGCCAGGATGCTTCAAGTGCCTTGTAAGCCAGAAATAGCCACCAGGGGCAGTTGGACAGGCAGAGCTTTCCTGTTCTCAGCACTTGCTGCCTTATTAACACGATTCATTTTTACTGAAAAAGGCCTTTCTATGCTTTTTTTTTTTTTTTTAACCCGAATACAAACCCCTGTAATATGAGAACCTACATCAACATCACCGATGGGAGAGCAGCTCTTTTTTTTTCCTCTTGAGAGAAGACACCATTCATTGCATTATTCTGTATTTCCTGTCTTTATAATGTAAATTTTTTATCAAGGGCCCGCTGCATTTTCTGGGCCTTGTCCCCCCCTTTCCCGGCTGGAAGTACAGACCTCAGACCTGCATTCCGTGGGCCCGTCAAAGGCTGTGTTTGGAGAGGTTTTCTAAGGAGGAATGTGCTCAAAGAGGAATTTTAGGGCAGAAAGGTGGAGGTGCTGTTGCACCACTCGGTGCCTGGGCATTGAACCGGCGCAGACATCGTTGTTCCCTGCTGGATCTGGGATGTTTTCCCAGACAAAGCTGGGCCAGAGGAGGAGTTAATGAGAAGCAGTGAGGAGGTGTGGAGGGCTGTGGGCAGCACGTGCTGAACCAGCCGGGCCCCTCGTGAATTCCCTCAATGCCGAGCTCAGGAGCTCCAGCTGGGCTTGGGAAAACCTCCGGGGAACTTGGTGTGTCCATAAAGGAGTGGGAAGGAGAGGGAGTGGCTGGTGGGAAGGAGCAAGGGGACATTTGTCACACAGCATCTCTCTCTGCTCTGCCCTGCTCCCTGCCCTGCTCCAGCGTCTGGAATGCAAGGGCAGGACAGTGGCTGTGGCTCCATCCACTCATCCTGTGGAGCTGGAAGCTGGCAAGGGCCACGGGGCTGCCCAGTGAGATCCCACATTCCCTGTGCCAGCTGCCACAGGCCCTGGCTAATCTTCTTCTGACCCCAACAACGACTTGGGCCTCAGCTTTCCAAAGGAACAACCAGAATCCCGCAGCACAGAGGGGAATTTTCCACATTTTTCATCTCAGAAGCAGCAAGGAGCCTGTGAGCTGGGGGCAGGGCAGGGGAGGATGCTCTGAGGCTGCTGCACCCCTGCACACACAGCCCTGCACAGCTCAGCCCTGCCCAGCCCTGCTGCCTGAGGGCTCTGGGGTTCCTTCCCTTCCCTTCCCTTCCCCTCCCTTCCCTTCCCTTCCCTTCCCTTCCCTTCCCTTCCCTTCCCTTTCCCTTCCCTTCCCTTCCCTTCCCTTCCCTCCCTTCCCTTCCCTTCCTCCTTTCCCTTCCCTTCCCTTCCCTTCCCTTCCCTCCCTTCCCTTCCCTTCCCTTCCCTTCCCTTCCCTTCCCTTCACTTCCCTTCCCTTCCCTTCCCCTTCCTTCCCTCCCTTCCCTTCCCTTCCCTTTCCCTTCCCTTCCCTCCTTCCCTTCCCTTCCCTTCCCGTCCTCCTGAGCCGTGCACAAGGAGAGGGAAATGCCCGAGCAGGAGGAGGCAGAGGAGTGCCCAGAGCTGAGCTCTGATTTCTGCTCGGAGCCTGCCCCGGGAGCTGCAGCCGGGATTCACCCGCAGGGGCCGGGGAGGAGCCGCTCCCGCCAGGCTCAGGTGTTTGTCCTCTTCCCCTTGGATTTGCAATGCTCTCAGCTGCTGTCACCTTCAGTGAGACAGATCTCCGAGCGCCAGGCACCTCTTTGGATGCTCCTCAAGAGGTTTTCTCTTTGTGCAGGAGGCACAGCCCCCGGGACAGGAGCACCCTGCAGCACTGCACAGGGGGGCTGGCACAGGCAGCAGCTCAGCCTGGGGCCTGCCAGGGACTGAATTTCTGGGAGGGCTTGTCCCTCCTGGGGCTCTCTGGGAGGGCCTGTCCCTCGTGGCCATGTGGGCAGCTCTGTGCTGTGTCCCAGACCAGGTGGATGTGTCTGGGATTTGTGAGTGCCAGGGTGTCTCCACCACAGCGCTGTGGGAGGGAGCAGTGAGGCTGCTGAGACACAAATTCCACCTTCTCCTCCCCTTTCCTGCTGTGGCTGCAACTCCTGGAGGTTTCCAGAGGCTGAGGGAAAAGGGGACAATTGTACTGAAAAGTCTTAATCAGCTGAAAGAGGCTGAGGGTGGATCCTGCCGTGCTCGCACAGAGGTGCTGGAGGAATTGGTGCAGAGTTTGCTCAAATGTGCAAACTCACCTCAGCCTGAGCTGTGTGTGCCTGACACTGCTGGGGCACAGGGGAATGGGGTCTGGGGGGGCTGGTCACCCTCTGCGTGGGGTTCGGAGGGCTGTGGGGGCTCAGGGCAGGTGACACAGCTGCTTCCCTGGGACTGTGGGCAGCTCTGGGCCAGGCCCTGCCTGTGGGCAGAGCACATGTGATGGTGTGGCACAGACAGGGCACAGCTGTGGTGTGGCACAGACAGGGCACATCTGGGGTGTGGCACAGACAGGGCACATCTGGGGTGTGCACAGACAGAGCAGAGCACATCTGGGGTGTGGCACAGACAGGGCACAGCTGTGGTGTGGCACAGGTAGGCACAGCTGTGGTGTGGCACAGACAGGGCACAGCTGTGGTGTGGCACAGACAGAGCAGAGCACATCTGTGGTGTGGCACAGACAGGGCACAGCTGTGGTGTGGCACAGTAGGGCACATCTGGGGTGTTGCACAGGTAGGGCACAGCTGTGGTGTGGCACAGACAGAGCAGAGCACATCTGGGGTGTGACACAGGAGAGCACATCTGGGGTGTGACAGACAGGAGCACAGCTGTGGTGTGGCACAGACAGGGCACATCTGGGGTGTGACACAGAGCACAGCTGTGGTGTGGCACAGACAGGGCACATCTGGGGTGTGGCACAGCCCCTGCCCTGCCCGCTTTGCTTTTGGAGTGCTCCTGGAAGGCCTCTGGAGTCTGACCTTGTTTCTGCCTTCCTGGTATCCTTGCCCAGGTCACTGAGCCTCTCTGTGATGCAGTCTCAGCCTTTCCAGCACTGTCCTCGCAGAGTGCTGCTGAGTTCTGTCCCAGGGGACCCAGGGTGTGCTTAAACTGAGCCCAGAGCTGAGTGTGGAGGCTGAGCAGTCCCTGATCACCTCCTCAGCAGTGCCACAGTGGCAGGTGACAGGCTGATGATCTCCTGAGGGCTGTTGCTGCATCCACAGCAGGTTTGTGTCTCTGGGCTGGCCCACCTTCCTCCCAACCTTCACACTGCAGCTTTCACAGCATTTATTGTCCCTCTCCTGGAACCAGGAGATTTGCAAATACTTGAGTTTTATTTGGAATCCTCCCTGGTTGTCAAGGAAAGCAGAAACACTCCACAAGCACATGCAAAGCATCAAGGAGACTGGAAACAAAGAAACACAAACACTCCAACGCTGGGGTTTTAGTTCAGTTTCTGGAGAGCTCAGCAGTTTGAGGCATCACACTGATGGCTCTCAAGGAGCAGTGCTGGCTCCTGTCTGCAGGAATGTTTGCTTTCATGAAATCGTGGGATATTTTGGATATTCTAATCTGGACACACCTGGATGTATCTAAAGAACCTCTTGCTCAAAGCACAGCTGATTTCAAAGCCAGATCTGGCTGCTCAGAGGCTTGTCCTGCCCAGCATGGATGTCTTCCCAAGGATGCCCTGTCCCCCTCTACAGCCTGGGTGGCAGCCCAAGCCCTTTGTCACCTGGCCTGGGTCACACCACGGGTGCTCCCTGTCCCTTTGGTGGCCTGGGAGTGCCTGACTCTGTCCCTGGTGTGCCAGGGCTGGGGCAGAGTGATGGGGAACGTCGTGCTGGATCTCTGTGAGGTCAGAGCAGGTGCTGGGGAGGCATCAAAGAGGGGTAAAAGCAGGGGTCACAGCCAGGTGCCATGGCAGGGACACTCAGGGGTGGCAATAGGACACTCAGGGTGGCAGTGGGACACTCAGAATGGCAGCAGGGACAGTCAGGGTGGCAGCAGACCCTTGCAGACGTTGTCCTGTGCCTGTGTTTGCTGTGTGGCTGCTCCTGGAGGAGCCCCTGGCCACTTTGCTGGGCCTGGTTCCAGCCCCCCAGCCTGCTGTCCCTCATCAATGGTAATTAAACACAGCTCCCCTGCAGCTCTGCAGTCCTCAGATGCTCCCTGTGCTGGAGCCTTTGCTGACCCTGCAGGGACAGGGCCCTCTCTGAGGACACACAGACCTGGCCAGATCCCAGAGCCCCGGAGGCGCTGGGGGAGGCTCCAGAGCGGGGCTGCTGCACCTCAGCTCAGCTCTGGGCATTTCTCTGTCCAAGCTTTGGAAAGCTCCAGTGATGGAGCCTTGCTGGCCCTTCCCAGTACTGGAGCTGATGGAAAAGCCTCTCCTGATGCCTGACCTGAAGCTCCAGGCTGCAGCTCTTGGCTGTGGCTCCTTGCTGTGTCACCTGGCCACACAAGGTGTGCTTTGCTCTGCCATCCTTTCAGCTGCCCTGGCTGGAATTAAATCTCCCTTCACCTTCTCTTTGCCCAGCCCAACCATCATAATTCCTGCTGCCTGACCCTGTAGGACATACTGGGACATGTATTGGGCAGGAATTGTTCCCCGGCAGGGTGGGCAGGCCCTGGCACAGCTGTGGCTGCCCCTGGATCCCTGGCAGTGCCCCAGGCCAGGTTGGACACTGGGGTTGGAGCAGCCTGGGACAGTGGAGTTCCAGCCCAGGCAGCCCAGGACAAGGGCTGGACATCAGCTCCTTCTTCCTTCCAGGAGCTGCATCCTGAGAGCCTCCAAACCCTTTTGGTGCTTGGTGACTGGAGCTGACTCCCAGGAACCTCCTTGTCCAGCATTTCTGTCCTTGATCCTTGATCCTCCGAGAGCCTTCAGTGTCAGCTGTGCTCTGATCCCAGCGCAGCTGCAAGTCCACGGGAAAGCAAAGGGATCCAGGGCAGAGGGAGGCTCAGGGCCTGGATGGAGCTCCCCAGCCCAGCTTTTCTCCTGCCTGGATGGAGCTTCCAGCCCAGCCCAGCTTTTCTCCTGCCTTGGATGGAGCTTCCAGCCCAGCCCAGCTTTTCTCCTGCCTGGATGGAGCTTCCAGCCCAGCCCAGCTTTTCTCCTGCCTGGATGGAGCTTCCAGCCCAGCCCAGCTTTTCTCGGTCCCGCTGGAGCTGGCCCCGTTCCCTCCCTGGCTCTGGGAGTCCCGGTGCCTTTCGAGCGCTCTGTGCTTTGTTTTCTCCCTCCTGCTGCACCTTCTGCTGGAAACAAAGGGATGTTTGCATTCCAGCGCGATGCTTCCCTTTCCTCCCTGAGTGCAGGGGATAATTACAGTGCCTTGCACTAATTGATCCCTTATTAGTGCTAATTGTGATTTACGTGATGCTTTAGGAAGGGGCATTTCTGTGGCAGAAGTGATGCTCTAGTGTCACACTTGGGATGTGTCACCTCATCTCCCGTGAGCTGCTCGTGGGGGAAGCGGGTTCACTTTTATTTTTTTGTTAAAAACCAATCTTTTGCAAGAACCATCTGGCTGCTAAATTCTCCTCCCGGAGCCGTGCGGTTTGCAGGGAGTTCATTTGCGTCTTTAGCTACTAAAGAGGAAGTAAAAGTGACTGATTAGTCTGAGACTGGGACCATTCACATCAAAGTGACAGATTTTGCGAGCTGGATTTGGGGAAGTGTTTAAAACTGGTGTGTTTTCAATAAATTTTGAAGGCTGTGGGCAGAAGTGCGCTCTGGGCGCTGCAGCTCAGGCTCAGCCCTGCACCCTGGGTTCTTCTGTCACTGTGAATTGTGGGGCTGCTCAAATTTCCCTCTGCTTGTTTGATGACTTTAAATATTGATTTTAATTGCGCCTCTTTCTTAAGGCTGTGAGTGATGGTGGGAGCCATGGACAATGATCCCTGAGCACAACACAGCCACGTGCACCGGGAGGGGGGAGCTCAGCCTGGCTCTCTGCACACGGGAGGGAGAGAAAGGAAAATACCTGTGGAGCCCCCAGACTCAGCTTTCCCTGCTCCCATGGGGGCTTTGCAGGGATGTGCCATGAGCTGCTGGCCAGGCTGGGCTCTCAGAAACCCTTTGGGGGTGCCGGGGTAAGGCTGGCAGGGCTCCACACTCTCCCCTGTCCAGGGGGTTGTTGGAAAGCCTCAGAGCAAATCCACAGTTTGGGAATGTGGGATTTGTGTGTGCAGAGAGAAATGGTCAGTGGGAGCCACCAGGACCTGTGGGACTTGCACTACAAGGATCTGGAGGGACAGAACACAGGGAATGGCTCCAAACTGAGAGAGAGTGGGTCTAGATTGGATATCAGGGGAGATCCTTCCCTGGCAGGGTGGGCAGGCCCTGGCACAGGGTGCCCAGAGCAGCTGTGGTGCCCCTGGATCCCTGGCAGTGCCCAAGGCCAGGCTGGACATTGGGGCTTGGAGCAGCCTGGGACAGTGGAAGGTGTCCCTGCCATGGCAGGGGTGACACTGGATGGGCTTTGATGTCCCTTCCCACCCAAACCACTCTGGGACTCTGGGACTGCACATCCCTGGGGCACTGGCATGTTTTCAGAGCAGTGGGAGCTGCGCTGTCCCTCTCCCTGTGCCCCGGCTCCTCCCCAAGCACACACCCTGATGGATGCGGCCCTGATCGATGCTCTGTGGCCGTGCAAACACGGTTAGCATTGGCTTTACACTAGAGGGCTGTCTGTCCCTTTGCCTTTGAGAGCAGCCCTCGTGCCGGGATCCCGGTCTGATCCCGGGCTGGGGGGGCTGCAGGCCGGGCTCTGGTGCCCAGCTCTGCTCTCTGCGCTGCTGCAGGGGCCCCTTGGAGCTGTTTGTGGTCAAGTGGAGCTCTCTGGCTCTGCCCTGCCCAGCAGGAAGCAGCAGCAGCTTCCACGCAGGATTCCTTCCCCTCCTGTTCTCCCAGGCCCCTTTTGCTGTCAGCAGTGGGGCACTCTGGTAGCACAGGGCTGCTCTGGGTTTCCAGGAGTGTGGTGGCATTTCCTGCTGCCCTGCCCTGCCCTGGTGAGGATCTGCAGCCCTGAACACCTGCACATCCAGCCTGGGCTGACAGACAGGAATTGCTCTGGAAATGGCTCTGGGGGCTGGAGGAGCCTTCAGTGTCCCAGGGCTGAAAGAGATTTGGTGTGGGAATCTACAAAATCAGAGGGGTTTGGGAAAACTGAAGAAGGCAGGCCCCAGAGGCAGCAGAACTGTGATTGGGGCTAAGCAGCAGCCATGAGATTGATCAGCAGAAAAATTATTTAAAAAGTAGAAAAGCAAGGACAAATAGAACAATGGTCTGTGGATTAACGCTTGTCTGGAGTAACTCTCTAAGCTACAGAAAAGTTTATCTAGGAGATATTAGGAAGGTTGAAGCTTAATAATGGAGCTCTGTGCATTGTGTTTTAAGGCTCACAAGCAGGTGTTGTATTTGAAATAAGCAAGCATTGTTTAACCAAAGGTACCTGTGCTTATAGTGGTTGGATAGAACTGCTGTCAATGTGCTTTTGCTTTGTGTGATTGGCCAAAGCACTTATAAAGTGAGTTGTAACATTAAATTCTTGGTTTGCTGCTTAAGATGTGAGCTGCTGGCATCTTCCCATTGTCATCACCATGTAATGAGACTGATGCTGGAAAATAAAACAGCTCAAGGCACGTTCCCAGCAGTCCTGCCCTGTTTGTGATTTGTACCGAGCCCCCTACCAGTGTCATTTGGCAGCTTCTGTGTCATTACAGGACACAAAATAAAACTATGTGGACACACAACTCTCCAAGGTAGAAAAGAGTGGGTTTAATTTCTGACTTTAACATTTATAGATTTCCAAAAGTGACAGTGGATTGGAGGGTGACAGTGCCACCTCTCCAATGACACTGGACAAACCAACAGTTTATCAAATTTCTCCTCATCTATAAAAGAATGCAAAACAATAAGTTATTTACAGAAAGTGTGTGAGAAAGTTTGTGACAAGAATATAAACACCAGAAGGCTGAGAAAATCTTAAAAAATCAGGGCAACACTTCAGCCTGAAGGTTCAGCTGGGACAACTCCTCTGGCTCTCCTGTCACCTGCAGGGCTGGGATGTCTGGGGACATTGCCACCATGAAGCCTGGTTGCTTTGGTCCCCTGCTGCCATTTGTTTCATGGAATCACAGAATGTCCTGAGCTGGGACCCCCAGGATCATCCAGCCCTGCCCAGACCCCCAAAAACCCCACCCTGTCCATCCCTGGCAGCGCTGTCCAAAGGCTCCTGGAGCTCTGGCAGCCTCGGGGCCGTGCCCATTCCCTGGGGAGCCTGGGCAGTGCCAGCACCCTCTGGGGGAAGAACCTTGCCCTGAGCTCAGCCTGAGCTGCCCTGGCCCAGCTCCTGCTGGTTGAATTGAATTGATTTGTTTCATTCTGTCCCCCCTCACCTTTAACCCAGGTAAAGACAAAACCAGCTGGAGCCTGCCTGTGCCTGACAGACATGGTGTGAATTCAGGCCTGCCTGGAGAATTCCAGTCCCAAACACAGCCCCTCAGTGCCTGCCCTGTGCCTCATGCCATGCATTTGTGGCACTGCTTTTTCCTCTTCCTGTGTGCCTGGGCAGTCCCTGTTTGGCTCAGTTTGGGCAGAAGTGGTGAGAACTGAGAGCAGCCCTGGCCAAGGGTGAGCAGGGCTGGGGAATGGGCTGGGATGGCCAGGAGGGGTGGAGGGGGCTCTGGTGGGTGCTGGGAGCACTCAGGGGCTGTGCCCAGCACACACTCAAGTGCAGAGGGTGGTTCTTTGGCACAAGTTGGTTTAGGAGCTCCAGGCACTTCTCTCCCTCCCTCAGTTTGTCCCTGATGTGTCCTGAGGGGGGGCAGGGGTGAATGATGGTGATGCTGAGCTCTGAGGGGTGGCACTGACCTCAGGGATGGTCATGGGACACTGCTGGGCGTGGGGACCAGCTGGGGACCTGCTCTGCATCCACCACCCACGGCTGGGGCAGCAGCACAGCAGCCCTGGCAGCTCTGGCAGCAGTGGCCCTGCTGTCCCCAGGGCTCAGGACAGGGATGTCCCCAGGCCCAGGGTCCCTTTGGTGCTCAGGGTCACTGCTGCAGGCAGCATCCCCTGCTGTGCCTGTCCTGCACCCAGGGCACAGCTGGAGCTGTGGGCAGGCAGGGGGGCCCTGTTCTGCACCCAGGGCACAGCTGGAGCTGTGGGCAGGCAGGAGGCCCCAGCTGGCCCTGCTGGCACAGAGCTGCTGTGCCCTGCCCGTGTGCCAGCCAGCCAGGGCAGCTCAGCAACCACAGAAACATGGAATGGGTTGGGTTGGCTTGGGAGGGACCCTGCAGCCCATCCAGTGCCACCCTGCCATGGCAGGGACACCTCCCAGTGTCCCAGGTGCTCCCAGCCCTGTCCAGCCTGGCCTTGGGCAGTGCCAGGGCTGGGGCAGCTGCCCAGGCCAGGTTCATGGGCTGCACCTCTGAGCCCACCCTGCTCCCCCACACTGACACAGCCCTGGGCAGAGCTGCTGCATCCCCCCTTGGCTGGCTCCATTTCAGGCCACAAAATGGATTTTAGCCCTCCTGGGGGGGAGGCAAAGGGACTGTGCCCCCCCAGCCTCCCTGGGCATGGCAGGGGGATCAGGCTCAGCCCCTGCAGGACTGGTGTTCCAGATTTGGTGTTCCAGGATTGGTGTTCCAGGTTTGGTGTTCCAGGTTTGGTGTTCCAGGTTTGAACCTTGATTTCTGACATCAAGGGTGAAGTGAGAGGAGGCTCCAGCTGGGCTTGGAGGCAGAGCCTGGCTGAGGGGTGCAGCTTCACCTTAGGTGCCCTCCAAGGCCACACCCTTGGGTTTGATGTCACCCACAAGCCCAAGGACCATTTCTCCCAAGCTTTTACCAAGACCCAGCTTCTACCATGACACAAATTTTGCTGCTGAGGCACTGGGGCAATGTGGGGTCTGGAGATCAGACAGTGGCTGTTTGAACACCATTCCCACCACTCAGGCACTATTCCTGTTTTCCTGAGGCTGTGTCCCCTGCTGGGTGCAGAGAGGCCCCAAAGCTGCTGCTGGCCTGGGATCCTGTCCAGTCCCTGTCCCCTTCTCTGCCAGGCTGGAAGGGAGCCCCAGGGGACAGCCCAGCCAGGGAGAGACATTTGTACCAGTGGCACCATAAATGACCCCGAGCTGCCTTGGGGAGCCAGCCCAGGAGAGCCTTTCCCTGCCCATGGTGTTCCATGGGAAATGCTTTGCTTTCTCTGTGTTTGTTTTTGGCTTTCCTGGAGTTTCTCAAGGCTTACAGGTAATCCTGAGCTTTGGGGTGGCCAGCTGGGCTGCAGGGACAGGGTCTGCCTCAGAGCACTGGGTTTGGCCATTTCCTGGGGAGCTTGGGTGGACTGGGAGCTTGGAGAAGTCTAACCTGGGGACACCTGGGGCATGTGCAGAGTGCTTTGCATGGAGACACAGCTGGGCCAGGGGAAGTGTCCCTGCCCATGGCAGGCGTGGCACTGGATGAGCTTTAAGGTCCCTCCCAATTCAGACCATTCCAGGATTCTGTGATCCTGTTTTTGTAGTCTGTGCCTGCTCCAGCCCTGCCCCTCCCAGCCTCAGGTGCCACCCAAGGCAGCTCCTGGGTGCTGAGCCCTCTCCTGGTTTCACCTGCATTTCTGAGTGTTCTAACCTGCTCCTCTCCTCCTGAAATCAAGCTCTCAGCGTGGCCCATGGGCCCATGACTCCCTTGCTGTGACATTTGTGCCCCAGCCCTGCTCCTGAAGCCCCCCTAAGGCTGGGGTGGGAGCCCTGCTGGGACAGCCCCTAAAGCTCTGTGGGATGTCTGGGTGTGTCCCACTCCTCTGCAGGTGTGGGATGTGAGCACTGGGGCTGTGCTGGCCCTGGGGTCACCCCGTGGGACAGGGGCAGGGCCAGCCCTGCTGTCCAGACCATGGTTCAGTGACAGAGGGGCCAGCAGCCCCCCAGCACCTCCCCTGTGTGTGCCAGAGCATGGAGCCCTCCCAATAAACCCCTGCCAGCTCATCCCAGCCTGTCTGCCTGCTGAGGAGGGGACACCAGGTCTGAGTGCCCCTGCTCGGGCTCAGCGTCCCCAGGGGTGACCCAGTGCCCTGTGGCACTGCAGGGACAGTGAGGCAGCTGCTCCAAACCAGGGGCTGCAGCTGGAAAAGCCCTGGGAGCCCTCCCTGCTCAGGGCTGGGTGTGTGACACTGGGGCTGGGTGTGTGACACTGGGATTGGGTGTGTGACACTGGGATTGGGTGTGTGACACTGGGATTGGGTGTGTGACACAGGCTGGGTGTGTGACACTGGGATTGGGTGTGTGACACTGGGGCTGGGTGTGTGACACTGGCTGGGTGTGTGACACTGGGATTGGGTGTGTGACACTGGGGCTGGGTGTGTGACACTGGGATTGTGTGTGTGACACTGGGACTGGGTGTGTGACACTGGGATTGGGTGTGTGACACTGGGGCTGGCTGTGTGACACTGGCTGGGTGTGTGACACTGGCTGGGTGTGTGACACTGGGATTGGGTGTGTGACACTGGGGCTGGGTGTGTGACACTGGCTGGGTGTGTGACACTGGGGCTGGGTGTGTGACACTGGGATTGGGTGTGTGACACTGGGGCTGGCTGTGACACTGGTTGGGTGTGTGACACTGGGATTGGGTGTGTGACACTGGCTGGGTGTGTGACACAGGCTGGGTGTGTGACACTGGCTGGGTGTGTGACACAGGCTGGGTGTGTGACACAGGCTGGGTGTGTGACACAGGCTGGGTGTGTGACACTGGGGCTGGGTGTGTGACACTGGGGCCAGGTGTGTGACACTGGGATTGGGTGTGTGACACTGGGGCTGGGTGTGTGACACAGGCTGGGTGTGTGACACTGGGGATGGGTGTGTGACACTGGGGCTGGCTGTGACACTGGCTGGGTGTGTGACACTGGGGCTGGGTGTGTGACACTGGGATTGGGTGTGTGACACTGGCTGGGTGTGTGACACTGGGATTGGGTGTGTGACACTGGGGCTGGCTGTGTGACACTGGGGCTGGGTGTGTGACACTGGTGGGTGTGTGTGACACTGGGGCTGGGTGTGTGACACTGGGGCTGGCTGTGTGACACTGGGATTGGGTGTGTGACACTGGCTGGCTGTGTGACACTGGGATTGGGTGTGTGACACTGGGGCTGGGTGTGTGACACTGGGATTGGGTGTGTGACACTGGGGCTGGCTGTGTGACACTGGGGCTGGCTGTGACACTGACTGGGTGTGGAACACTGGCTGGGTGTGTGACACTGGGGCTGGGTGTGTGACACAGGCTGGGTGTGTGACACTGGGATTGGGTGTGTGACACTGGTTGGGTGTGTGACACTGGGATTGGGTGTGTGACACTGGGGCTGGCTGTGGAACACTGGGGCTGGCTGTGACACTGGCTGGGTGTGTGACACAGGCTGGGTGTGTGACACTGCACACACGTAGGGAGCGGCCAGGGCATGGGGACAGTGGGGACAGCTGCATCAGGGGCTGCCCTTGATCTGTTGTGGAATTTGCTGGGTCCCCCATCGTTGGGAGGAAGGGATGAATCTGACTCCATGTTCTTAGAAGGTTAATTTATTATTTTATGACCTATATTATATTAAAGAATGCTATACTAAACTATACTAAAGAATAGAGGGAGGATACAGACAGAAGGCTAAAAGATAATAATGAAAAACTCGTGACTCTCTCCTCAGAGTCCAACACAGCTGGCTGTGATTGGTCATTAAGTTAAAACAATTCACATGTTGGATAAACAATCTCCAAACCACATTCCAAAGCAGCAAAACACAGGAGAAGCAATCAGATAATTATTGTTTTCATTTTTCTCTGAGGCTTCTCAGCTTCCCAGGAGAGAAATCCTGGGCAAGGGGATTTTTCAGAAAATATGATGGTGACAATCTGTCATGGGACAGGGCTGAAAATCAGCCTGGGATGGGCACACAGCTCATGAAGGTGAATGGGCCATGGCTTGTTTGTCCCCAGGAGGGACACGAAAATCAGGGACATGATTCAAAACCAATGAAACAAAATGGTTGTGTTGGACACAGGGTAAGGACAGGCTCTGCCAGGCCCCTGGGCTGGGGTCAGCACTGCACGGGCAGTGTGTGAGCCCATGGGTGTGAAAGGTTCCCTCCTCCTTTCTCCTTCTCCTTCTCCTTCTCCTTCTCCTTCTCCTTCTCCTTCTCCTTCTCCTTCTCCTTCTCCTTCTCCTTCTCCTTCTCCTTCTCCTTCTCCTTCTCCTTCTCCTTCTCCTTCTCCTTCTCCTTCTCCTTCTCCTTCTCCTTCTCCTTCTCCTTCTCCTTCTCCTTCTCCTTCTCCTTCTCCTTCTCCTTCTCCTTCTTCTCCTTCTCCTCCTTCTTCTCTCCCCATCTCTGGGAGGAATTGGGAAGGGGGACAAGCCCTGGGTGAGGAGGAAATGGACAGTGCAGCTGTGAGTTGGTGCCTCCTCCCTTGGGGAAGGACAGTTCCTTATCCCTTCTCTCCTAGAGGGCACAAAATGCTGAGGACACCCCGAGGGTTTGGCACGGACAGGGCTCAAGGGGCTGCAGCGGGGGGGGACAGTGTCACAGGGTGGTGACAAATGGCACAGGAGAAGGTTCCTGGGCAGGAGAGGCCTCCTGGCCTCCAGGTCCAGGGCAGGTGCAGCAAGGGCCACGTTTGTATTTTCAGGAGACCATCCAGCTGCAGCTCTCCCAGCTCTGGCAGGGCTGCAGGAGAGCCAAGGCTTGGAGAGAGCCCTGCTCCCTGTGGGAATGCAGGGAGGGGTCACCACCAGTGCCCACAGAGCAGCTCCTGCAGCTGGAGCCTCTGCCCCTCTGGGCACCCTGTGCTCTCCTCAGGTGACAGTTCTGGGCTCAGGGGCATCCCCAAGCTCTGCTCCCTCTCAAGCAGTGCCACCTCCGTGTTCCAGAGGAGTTTTCCAGGAGGTGGGACCAGGAATGGGGATCCCTCAGAGTACAGCACAAACACCTGGAGGAGCAGCCAAGGCTTGGGCAGCCGACGGTGATAGGAAATGATGGATCAGGAAAGCTCTTTTAACAGTTTAGTGGTGCCAGAGGATGAAGGATGGACTCCATGAACCTGGAGGTCTCCAACCTCAGGGACCCCGGGGTTCTGTGGCTGGTGCTGAGCTGGGGTCCTGTGCCAGCCTTGAGGGGACCCTCTGTGCTTTGTGCCCTGCCCCAGGGGCTCTCCCTGTGCTCTGGGAGCCTCAGGCTGAGCCTGAGTGCTGTCCTTGCTCAGCCAGGGCCAGCCCTGCCCTCCTGGCTTGGTCACTTGGGCGTGTTGTCACCCTGGTTTTTTAAGATTTTCTAGGCCTTCTGATGTTGACATTCTTGTGGTGAGCTTTCTCAGACACTTTCTGTAAATAACTGATTGTTTTGTCTTCTTTTATGGAGGAGGAGAAAATTTATGGACTGTTGGTCTGAGCAGTGTCATTGGAGAGGTGTCACTGTCACCCTCCAATCTGCTGTCACTTTTGGAAAACTATAAATGTTGGAGTCAGAAAATAAACTTCCTCTTTCTTCCTTCACCTTGAGAACGGTGGTGTGCTTGTGTTCTTCCGTGTCCTATAGTGACAGGTGTGTGACCACCCCAGGGGTGTCATGGGAGCTGTGTGCTCATCTGGGCCCCTTGGAGCTCTGCTGGGCAGGTTTCTGTGGGTGTGGGGCCGCCCTGGAGTGCTGCAGTCCCAAGGGCACCGTTGGAGCAGATGTTGGGTTAGGACATGCAGAGGGGGCTCCATGGCCCTTCCCAGGGAGCATCCACGCTGTCCCTCCCAGGGTGCTGGTGGCTCCATGTTCTCCACAGGGTGCATCCCTGCTGTCCCTCCCAGGGACAAGGAGCTGGTGCTGTTTCCTCCTCCCTGCCCTGGGCTGCTCTGCAGAGGCAGGGCCACAGTGGTGTCCCTCACTGCCTGTGCTCCTTTGCTTTGCTCCCTCCCAGGACCAAAGGCAACTGTGGAGAGTCACAGAATCATGGAATCATTAGGGCTGGAAAAGATCTCCAAGATCATCAAATCCAACCTCTGATCAACACCCCTGGCCACCAAACCATATTGTGAAGTGCCAGGTCTGCTCACTTTTTGAACACCTCCAGGGATGAACACCTCCAGTTGATAAAAAAATCTCCAAACCACATTCCAAAGCAGCAAAACACAGGAGAAGCAAGGAGATAATTATTGTTTTCATTGACTCCAGCCTGTTCCAGGGCCTGACCACCCTTTGAGTGAGGAAATTGTCCCTGATTTCCAGCCTGAAGCTCCCTTGGTGTGCAGCTCGAGGCCGTTTCCCCTTTCCCACCTGCCCAGGAAGGTGCCTGGTGCCCCCTGAGCAGGTCCCTGAGCCCTGCTGGCACAGGCTGGCAGCAGCTCCTCCTGGCTGCCTGCCTGGCTCTCTGCAGCAGCACAGGGAATATGCAAATTTAACCTTTGCATTTTCTGTGCTGTTCTTTTCCTGGGAAATGTCACCGGGGGCACCAAGCTGGGATCGCCTGGCACTGGGGGAAAGAGCAGCAGTGGTGTGTGCCTGGCTCCTGGGGAGGATCCAGCGTGGAGCTGGCTCCTCCAGGGAGGGCTCTGGGAGCTGCCCTGCCCTGCCCTGATGTCTGCAGGGATGGTGTCTTGGTTTGAAAAGACAGGAGTCTGCTAAGGAAGGCAGGAGCCTCCCCTGAAATGGAGAATGTAAACCCTCCACACCCCTCCAAATTGCTAAAAATTTTAAATTAAGGGGCTCTCAGGCAAAAATATGGGAGCAGGAAATAACAGTTCTTTAATGGGGAAGGAAAAAAAATAAAAGGATAAAATAAACACTGCAGTACACCAGAACAACACTGACAGAGTCAGAACCCAACCTGACACCCTGTGGGTCAGGCTGTTGGCAGCAGTCCCATTGGAATTGTGGCTGCAGCCCTCCTGCAGTGTCAGGGGTGGTTCTGCTGGAGCAGGGATCCTGGAGAAAGGTGCAGTCTCTTCCTCTGAAGATCCAGGGGAAGAGGCAGCTGCTGTTCCTCTGGGAAATCCAGTGCAGAAGCCGTGCTGGTGTTCCAGAATCTCCAGATTATATCCGGGTAGGAATGCTTGGCTGGTGTTCCAGAATCTCCAGATTATATCCAGGTAGGAATGCTTGGCTCCTCCCTCTGGGCTCACATCTCCCAGTGGGATGCTGTAGTTCTTATCAGCCATGCAGGGACATTCAATGGCTGTTATCAGCAGATGTCCCCTCCCAGGGAGGTGTGAATGTGGTCACTCAAAGAGAGAGATAAAGCAAACTGCCCACTTGACAAAAGATAATCTCCATACAGATGGTAATGGAAAACATCTTGCATTGCAATCTTCAACAGATGGATGGGATGGGATGGGATGGGATGGGATGGGATGGGATGGGATGGGATGGGATGGGATGGGATGGGATGGGATGGGGTGGGATGGGGTGGGATGGGATGGGATGGGATGGGATGGGAAGGGATGGGATGGGATCGGGTGGGGTGGGATGGGATGGGATGGGATGGGATGGGATGGGATGGGATGGGATGGGATAGGATGGGTGACTGGAGCCAGCTCCAGTGCCAGAGGGAGGTTGAGTCCCTCGTGTCCCCAAGGCTGGGGGAGCTGTCAGCAGTGACACATGTGCTGCTGCAGGGAGAGGCTTGGGAGCCAGTGATGGGCTCCAGGGATGGATCCAGAGGCTGCTGCTGTGGCAGCAGGGAGCTCCCTGTTTGCCTGGAGAGAGGAGAGGAATCCCAGCTGGCAGAGCTGGCAGTGGCTGATGGGACTGTCCCAGCTCAGCCCAGACCGAGGTGAAGGGCTGGGATTATTCCTGGGAAGCGCCTGTATGATGAACAAGATGGGGGTTGCAGTGGGGGCAGGACTGACTGTGGGAGGGAGAGGAATTTCAGCACCAGAATAACCTTTATTAACACCCCTGAAGGTGCTGCCACATTGGCTTTGTGGCTTTTGGCAGCCCCTGCCAGGGTGGATGTTCTGATCTCTGCACCATTCTCATGGAATAATTCCATAATTCCACTGAGGAGCAGCTGAGGGAGCTGGGAAGGGAATGGAGCCCCAGGAGAGGCTGAGGGAGCTGGGAAGGGGCTCAGCCTGGAGCAAAGGAGGCTCAGGGGGGCCCTTGTGGCTCTGCACAGCTCCTGACAGGAGGGGACAGCCAGGGGGGTCGGGCTGTGCTCCAGGGAACAGGGACAGGAGCAGAGGGAACGGCCTCAGGCTGGGCCAGGGCAGGCTCAGGGTGGATTTTGGGAAAATTCCTTCATGGGGAGGGTGGTCAGGCACTGGCACAGCTGCCCAGGGCAGTGGTGGATCCCCATCCCTGGAAAAGCTCACAAAGCTGTGTGGGTGTGGCACTGGGACATGGCTCAGTGCTGAACGTGCTGCTGCTGGCTCAGGGGTTGGACTCAACAATCTCAGGGGTTTTGTCCAACCCAGACAATTCTGTGCTTCCCGTGGGCTGTGCCAGCCCCAGCTCTGGGTTCTGTGATTCCCATGGGCTGTGCCAGCCCCAGCCCCGGGTTCTGTGCTTCCCGTGGGCTGTGCCAGCCCCAGCTCTGGGTTCTGTGCTTCCCATGGGCTGTGCCAGCCCACGGGAATCACAGAACCCTGGGTCTGAGGGGCTGGGAGAGCTCCACAGACTCTGTCCTGGGGCTGGGATGGGAAGGTGGGAGCAGGGCAGGGATGGGTTTCCATTCCTGGGCAACCCCAGAGCGCCTGGCCAGGGGTGGGGCCACTCAGGGGACACTGGGACAGGCTCCTGGGGACAAAAGGGACAGAGCAGGGACAGCCCAGGGCCAGGCAGGCTCTGCAGGGTGTAGGATTATTTACAGCCAAAGGCACCTGGGGACTGGAACATCCCCAGCTCACAGCAGGGGCTGCTCTGGAACTTTCCCTGCCCAGCACCCACAGGAGCATGGCCTGTGGTAGCCACGGGATCTTCTGGTGATAGCCACGGGATCTTGTGGTGATGGCCACGGGATCTTCTGGTGATAGCCATGATATCTTCTGGTGATGGCCATGGGATTTTCTGGTGATAGCCGCAGGATTTTCTGGTGATAGCCATGGGATCTTCTGGTGATAGCCATAGGATTTTCCTGGGCCTATCCATAGGAAACAGGGAGAACCAGGGCAGCTTTTTAATGCCTGAGAGAAGAGCCTCATCCCAAAGATGAGAACAAAATTTATCCCTTTTTCATGTGAACCATTTTAAGGAGCATCTTTAGGCTGTGTGGCAGGTGGGAATGGCCAAGGCCTGGTTTATTTATTCTTTACTCAGAGGGTGGGCAGGCCCTGGCACAGGGTGCCCAGAGCAGCTGTGGCTGCCCCTGGATCCCTGGCAGTGCCCAAGGCCAGGCTGGACATTGGGGCTGGGAGCAGCCTGGGACAGTGGGAGGTGTCCCTGCCATGGCAGGGGTGGCACTGGATGGGCTTCAGGGTCCCTCTCAACCCAAACCAGTCTGGGATTCTGTGATTCTGAGCTCTGGGGCAGAGCTGCTGCTTCCCAAATCCCCTCAGGAGCAAACGTGGGCTGCTGGTGCAGATGTGGAGCTGCCCCTGGCAAGGGAGGCAGCAGAGGGTTCAGAGGCACTGCCTGTTTTCCCAGCCAGGGAGAAGCATGTCCTGCTGTAATTGCCTGGCTTATTTGGAAAAAACCCCACTGTAGTTCCTAGAAATTCAATATTGAAAGCACTGAGTAGGACCCTCTGTGGATTAATTTTGAGGAGAGAAGAAGAATGAGGAATTTAATGCTCACTCTAATGAATGTCAATCTTCTCTCTTAATGAATAGGAATCACAGTTTGCTGCACATTGTTGGGAAATGAAAAGCATCCTAAGTTCCATTCACTTCCTTTTTTTTTCTCTTCCCCTTTCTTTCTTTTCTCCTCTCTTTGAGTGAGATAATGCTGTGCACAGCAGATGTGAACATTCATTTGTGAGCACGGAGGATTTTTATCTCTCCCTGTACAAGGCAAGGCTCTCCTTCAGCTGAGCTTTGTAAAATTTCCTGTACAATCCAAACATTGCTTCAGAGCTGGATCCTTCACAGCCAGCTGGGGTGGGGTTTGTCCCTTTTTCTTGGGAAACCATCCTGAGAATGCAGAGCAGAGCTGGCCCAGCATGTGCTTGATGTGTTTGCTGCTCTCAGCCCTGGCTTTGCTGGTTGGAGTGGCAGAGGTGAGGCTCTGGTGCCACTGTCACCCTGGAAGGGACACAAAAGGACACAACCCCCCCAGACCCCATGCCACCCCTTCCCCTGGCAGAGGGATGCCCAGGGGTGATGCCAGGGGGGTTGCAGCAGGAGCTCTGGCTTTGGGAAGGTTCTGTGGCTGGCACAGGGCAGGGCAGAACCCGGGGCTCCAGCCAGGACAGGGGAACTGCCCAGCACTGCCCAGCCCTGGGCCTCAGCTCCTGCCTCTGCCTGGGGGATGGATGGATGGCCCAGGGCCTCTGCAGCAGCACAGCACCCCCACTGCAGCACAGCACCCCCATTGCAGCAGCACAGCACCCCCATTGCAGCAGCACAGCACCCCCATTGCAGCACAGCACCCCCATTGCAGCAGCACAGCACCCCCATTGCAGCAGCACAGCCCCCCATTGCAGCAGCACAGCACCCCCATTGCAGCAGCCCAGCACCCCCATTGCAGCAGCACAGCACCCCCATTGCAGCAGCACAGCACCCCATTGCAGCACAGCACCCCCATTGCAGCAGCACAGCACCCCCATTGCAGCAGCACAGCCCCCCATTGCAGCTGAGCACCCCCATTGCAGCAGCACAGCACCCCCATTGCAGCACAGTACCCCCATTGCAGCAGCACAGCACCCCATTGCAGCAGCACAGCACCCCATTGCAGCACAGTACCCCCATTGCAGCAGCACAGTACCCCCATTGCAGCAGCACAGCACCCCCATTGCAGCACAGCACCCCCATTGCAGCAGCACAGCCCCCCATTGCAGCAGCACAGCCCCCCATTGCAGCAGCACAGCACCCCCATTGCAGCAGCACAGCACCATTGCAGCACAGCACCCCCATTGCAGCAGCACAGCACCCCATTGCAGCAGCACAGCACCCCCATTGCAGCACAGCACCCCCATTGCAGCACAGCACCCCATTGCAGCAGAGAGCACCCCCATTGCAGCAGCACAGCACCCCCATTGCAGCACAGCCCCCCCATTGCAGCAGCACAGCACCCCCATTGCAGCAGCACAGCACCCCCATTGCAGCACAGCACCCCCATTGCAGCACAGCACCCCATTGCAGCAGCACAGCACCCCCATTGCAGCAGCACAGCACCCCCATTGCAGCCCAGCACCCCCATTGCAGCACAGCACCCCCATTGCAGCAGCACAGCACCCCCATTGCAGCACAGCACCCCCATTGCAGCAGCACAGCACGCCCATTGCAGCACAGCAGCCCCATTGCAGCAGCTGAGCACCCCCATTGCAGCAGAACAGCACCCCCATTGCAGCACAGCACCCCATTGCAGCAGCACAGCACCCCCATTGCAGCAGCACAGCACCCCCATTGCAGCACAGCACCCCCATTGCCGCTGGGGTGGGAGTTCTGTGGGCAGCAGAGTCCTCTGAGTGCCAGGAGCCTCCTGGTTCCTGTCCTGCTCCATGGCAGCTCCAGCCCTGGGGAGAGCCACGGGCCGAGGGATCCCCTGGAACTGCTGAGCTCCTGGCTGAGGGCTCAGCCCAGCCAGCCTGCCCATCTGCCCTTCTCCATGGCTCTGTTTGCATCAGGGGGTCACCTCAGACCCTGGGGACAGTCTGGGGACACCCCAGCACGGGCCCTGGCACTGGAGACAGCAGCAGCAGCTGCTGGGGCTGCCAGGAGAAGGCTCCGTGGCTTCTGGGGCTTTGGGAGGGACTTGGGGTGTACATGGGGGCTTTGGGGGGTGCATGGGGGATTTGGGGTGTACATGGGGGACTTGGGGTGTACATGGGGGACTTGGGGTGTACATGGGAGCTTTGGGGTGTATGTCAAGGTTTGGGGTGTGTATGGGGGCTTTGGGCTGTATGTGGAGGTTTGGGGTGTACACGGAGACTCTGGGGTCTGTGTGAGGTTTGAGGTCTCTGTGGGGGCTCTGAGAGGTGTGAGTGGAGGATTGGGGTGTGTATGGGGGCTTTGGGGTGTATGTGGAGGTTTGGGGTGTATGTGGAGGTTTTGGGGTCTCTGTGAGGTTTGGGGGCTCTGAGGTGTGAGTGGAGGTTTGGAATGTGTATGGGGGCTTTGTATGTGGAGGTTGGGGGTGTACGTGGAGGTTTTGGGGTGGTTGTGGGGGTTTGGGGTACATATGGGGCCTTTGGGGTTCATGTGGGATGTTTGGGGTGTCTGTGGAGGCTCTGGGGGTGTGTGAGGTGTGGGAGCACACACTGAGGCCCCTCCTGCTGTTGCCAGCACCCAGGCTCAGACACGGAAGGGATGAGCGGCTGCAGGAGAGGGAAGGGGAATTCCGAGGAGCAGCGGGGACAGAGCTGAGGCCTGGCCCCATCCATCCTCCGGGAGTGAAGCCCAGGCAGCCCCTGGGAAGGGAGGTGAGGTGTGAGCAGAGCCTGCAGCACCCGAGGCAGCCTGGGATCAGTGGGAAAAACCCCAATCGCTTGTTTTTTAAAATGTTAAAAGTTTTATGGTAATAAAATGGTTCTAAAAATAGCAATATAATTAGAGTAATAATAATTTGGACAATTTGGATTAGGACAATATGAGACAATAGAAACAAAGAGTTATGGACAGTCTGGGTACCTTTTCTGGGCAAAATAAACCCAAAAAAGGACCCACGTTAACAGAGGATTAACCCTTAAAAACAACAGCCTGTTGCATATTCATACACCTCATCCATTATGCATAAATTCCATTGAAACACAGGATTCTGTCTGGGCAGTGTCGGCTTCTTCCTCTGAATCCTGACAGCATCTCCAGGGCTGAGCAGGCAGGAAGAAGTTCATTTGTTCTGATAAAGGAGCAATAAATTCTCTTTCTCTGAAAAGTTCAGGTGTCCTGTGGCTGCTATCTCAGTGTGAGTCCTTTCTTTCAAAAAGAGTATCTTACATAGCACAGTTTCTATTTTAACATTTTGTTATAACCTAAAACTATATTTAACACACTATTTAAGAGAATTAATACAGCATCACTATCTAACAAAACACATATAATATTCATTTCAATATTTGTGAAATACAATCAGAAAATACACATTTTTCACAACCAGGATGCAGATCAGGAGCAGGGCCAGGGATGCTGTGGCCATGCTTTGGGACGTGGAGGGGAAGGGGCAGCCTGGCAGGAAGGGCTGCTCTGGAAGGGGCTTTCCCCTGGTCTGTTCCCCTGTGCAGATGGCTCCAGCTGAGCGGATGCTGGCTCAGGGCCAGGGGAGTTTAGAGTTGCACTGTTTTAAAATATTTATTAATGTGAAGATGTCGTTAGCACTTAAGCCGAGGCAATACCGTAGAAGTCTTTTTGCTGGAGTGGAAGTTAGTGATGCTGAAAAGCCATTAAGCTGTAAATATAAACTATATTAAGTGCTCAGGAGCAACCTTAAATATCCCTCAGCTGGCTGCCCTGCCTGTGCGAGGCTGAGTGTCTGAGAGAGGATTATTCACAGAGATCTCTCTGCCCAGGGCCTGGCTCTGCCCAGGGCCTCCAGGAGGGGCCTGAGGGGATTTGCAGGTGAGATTTTCAGCTCAGGGATTGCTGTTCAGTGCCTGATATCCCTCAGAAGCACAGGATGCCACAGGCAGGGACAAGAAGAGAGAGCATTCAACCCTGCCCAGCCTGGCCTTGGGCACTGCCAGGGATCCAGGGGCAGCCACAGCTGCTCTGGGCACCCTGTGCCAGGGCCTGCCCACCCTGCCAGGGAACAATTCCCAATTCCCAATATCCCATCCATCCCTGCCCTCTGGCAGTGGGAGCCATTCCCTGTGTCCTGTCCCTCCATCCCAGGCCAGACAGACACGCTGAGCCCAGAGAAGGAGGCTGTGGCCGAGATCCTGGGGTGGCTGCTGTCCCTGGACAAGGCTCATGATGCATTCAGCCCCTGCTGAGGCTCCTGCCCATCCCTATGGGCTCCCTGCCCAGTGAGGATCAGCCCTGATCCTCCTGTCCTGCCAGATCAGGAGCTGGGATTTTCTCAGAAAGGGCTGCCAGAGCTCAGGGAGTCGGTGACTGCAGTGGCCCTGAGCCCTCTCTCCATCCCCCTGCTCACAGGGACAGAGCTGATGGGGGGTGGGTGGTGCTGACCCTGCCCTGGGGTCTCTGGGGTCTGGCTCTGCCCCCCCAGTGTCTGCTCAGCATCCCCCAGAGCTGGGCAGCAGCAGCCCCTGAGCCCTCCTGTGCCGGGGTCCTGCTGCTGTGCCAGCCCTGCTCTGCTGCCCAGATGTGCCCAGCCCTCCCAGTCTGGGTTCAGGGGAGGCCATGGGTGCTCCAAGGGCTGGAGCCAGGCTGGGAGAGCTGGGGGTGCTCACCTGGAGAGGAGAAGGCTCCAGGGACACCTCAGAGCCCCTTGCAGGGCCTGAAGGGGCTCCAGGAGAGCTGGAGAGGGACTGGGGACAAGGGATGGAGGGACAGGACACAGGGAATGGCTCCCACTGCCAGAGGGCAGGGATGGATGGGATATTGGGAATGAGGAATTGTTCCCTGTCAGGGTGGGCAGGCCCTGGCACAGGGTGCCCAGAGCAGCTGGGGCTGCCCCTGGATCCCTGGCAGTGCCCAAGGCCAGGCTGGACACTGGGGCTGGGAGCACCTGGGACAGTGGGAGGTGTCCCTGCCATGGCACTGGATGAGCTGCAAGGTCCCTTCCAACTATTCCTTAATCAACAATTAACAATTAACAATTCCATGATTCTGTGATTCCATGGATTTTGTTACCCCAGGGGCTGATGGGCAGCCTGGCCATGCAGACCCTGCCTCCCTCTGCTGCTGGACCCTCCTTTTGTGCTCCAGCCCAAGGGTGGCACTTGATTTAGTAAACTCCCTGCACCCAGGAGAGCTCACATTTCAATCTTTAAATCCAGCCTGAATAAAGATTGCAGAAGTGAGGAGCCCCCACTCGGGCTGCTGAGAGCTCACAGTGATATGGATTTCTTAGGCAATTAAATTGCACATAATAGAGTAACTGGATTGTACAAATTTAAAGAGCACCTGGAATATGCAGGCATATTCTGAAATTTCTAATCTCATATTTCAGCTCTAGCCCATTAATCTGTCATATTTAAGGCCTTTATTTCTTTTCTGTTCACCCTGCTGCAGAGTTGGGATATTGCTGGGAAACGCAGCTCTTCCCTGTCTGCCTGGATCTCCTGGGCCATGGCCTGAGCACCTTTTCCTGCTCACATCCTGTGCTCCATCCTGGTTTTCTGAGGAGTGGAGCAGGGCTGGGACAGTGCAGGGGCACCCTCAGCAGGGGCAGCCCTCCCTGGGTACAGGAGCTGCAGCCCCCGTCCCTGTCCCCATGCCCAGCCTGCCCACCCTGACCTTTCCCTCCTCCCCCCTCCAGCAGCCCCGCAGGTTGTGTGTCCCTGCAGTGTGCAATCCCCTTTCCTCTGGCACTGCTGGCCCAGCTCAGCTCCCTGCTGACCCTGAGCTGCTCTCCTGGCCAGCTGGGCAGCAGGGGGGTCCCCATGGACAGGGAGGGAGCTCAGAGCCTGCGCTGGATCCAGGAGCCTCAGCAGCCACAGCTGCTGTAACACTGATTATTTGGGGTTGAGATGCAGCCAGGGGGATCTGGGCCCTGAGACTGGGGAGGATCTGGGGAACACCTGAAGGAGAGGAACTGCAGCCCTGGCCCAGCTGCCCAGGGCAGGAGGAGTCCCCATCCCTGTGGATGTGGGGAGCGATGCCCTGGGCAGTGCTGGGGGAACAGATGGAACTGGGGATCCCAGAGGGCTTTGCCAGCCCTTCTCACTCCATGACTGTTTGGTTTGTGCCCCCCACCCCGGGTGTCTGTGCCTGTCTCACCCCCACGGGTCCCTTTCCTGCCTGAGTGACAAATTCCCTGTGTGGGACATTCCAGGTGTCCACTGCAGGAGCCCCAGTGCGGCTGAAGCCCAGCAGGCCCCGTGGCTGGCAGTGGGTGCCCCATGCATTTGTGGGGTCACAGAGTTATCGGGGGGATTTTTTCCCTTTCCAAATCCCAAGGGCAGCCCAGCTCTGCCCAAGGAGATCCCTCAGGGATTGCCCTGGGGTGCAGTGCTGGGACAGTCCCTGGGGTGTGGCATTTCTGGGGTCCCCCGTGGCAGGAAGGAATGAATCTGACTCCATGTTCTTAGAAGGCTAATTTATTATGATATGATATGATATGATATGATATGATATGATATGATATGATATGATATGATATGATATGATATGATATGATATGATATATTACATTATAATACTCTACTAAAACTATACTAAAGAATAGAGAAAGGATACATCAGAAGGCTTAACAAGATAATAATGAAAAACTCATGACTCTCTCCAGAGTCCTGATACAGCTGTCTGTGATTGGTCATTAAGTTAAAACAATTCACATGAAACGAATCAAACAATGACCAGCTGGTAAACAATCTCCAGACCACATTCCAAAGCAGCAAAACACAGGAGAAGCAATCAGATAATTATTGTTTTCTTTTTTCTCTCTGAGGCTTCTCAGCTTCCCAGGAGAAGAAATCCTGGCAAAGGGATTTTCCAGAAAACATGACAGTGACACCTGGTGTGGCCCTGTGCCCACCTGCAGCCAGGGCTGGGCTCTGCTCAGCTGCAGGCTTTGTTCCAGCAGAGTGCAGGGCCCAAGGCAGGGCCGTGTCCCTGGAGGCTGCTCAGGGTAACCCAGACAGGAATTCCAGCTCCTGCTCACCCCAAAGCTCAGGCCGTGTGTCTGTGCCAGCCGGGCAGCCCCAGCCCTGTGGCACCTGTGGCACCTGTGGCACTGAGCTGTCTCTCAGCTGCCCTGGGGTGGGGCAGTGGGGCAGCCCTGGGCTGCCTCCACCCCCCTGACCCTGCCCCAGCCCTTTCCACAGGGACTGTGCCTGCAGGAGCACTGGGATGGGATCTGGCTTTGGGATTCCATCTGTTGTAAATCATAAAGGCATGAACTGCTTTGGATTGGGATGGACACCAGATCCATCCAGTGTCACCCCTGCCATGGCAGGGACACCTTCCACTGTCCCAGGCTGCTCCCAGCCCCAGTGTCCAGCCTGGCCTTGGGCACTGCCAGGGATCCAGGGGCAGCCCCAGCTGCTCTGGGCACCCTGTGCCAGGGCCTGCCCACCCTGCCAGTATTTTCCCAATATCCCATTGTCAGGAAAATGAATCCACCAACCACAGGTTTATGTCCAAAAAGGAGTGAGAGGAGCCCTGTAACTTTATTTGAATAGAGGGAGAGGCCATGGGGAGTTCCCCTGGGTCTCTCACATTGCCAGAGGGCACAGCCTCCTTTTTATCCCAATTCCCCAGCTGCATTTCCCTCTCTTTCCCCACTGGTTGAGGTACCTGCAAGGTACAGACTTCCCAAATGGGCTGGTACAGATCCCCTTCTAATGTGCATCCCCCTCTTCCTTTTCCTCTGCTCTTATTCTCTAAGTCCAGGGATTTTATACAGCCTGTGTCAATTAGTGGAACTCCTCTGGAATTTATGGTTCCTCCCACTGCTTCTTTCACCTCTCATTATCTGACTTTATCTACCAGCAGGCCCATGGGTTGTTTTAAAGACACCTCATTCCTTTCACCATCCATCCCTGCCCTCTGGCAGTGGGAGCCATTCCCTGTGTCCTGTCCCTCCATCCCTTGTCCCCAGTCCCTCTGCAGCTCTCCTGGAGCCCCTTCAGGCCCTGCAAGGGGCTCTGAGCTCTCCCTGGAGCCTTCTCCTCTCCAGGTGAGCACCCCCAGCTCTCCCAGCCTGGCTCCAGCCCTTGCAGCATCTCTGGTGCCTCCTCTGGACTGGCTCCAGCAGCTCCAGGTCCCTGCTGTGCTGGCCCCAGGGCTGGGGCAGCTCTGCAGGTGGGGTCTCACCTGAGCAGGGCACAATCCCCCTGCCCCAGTCCCTGCTGGGATTAAACAAGGAACCCCTGGAGCTCAGCTGCCCCCCAAACACATCCCAGGCTGCAGGACAGCCCTGGCCCTGCCCTGCCAGCTCCTCCTGGGAAATCCCTTGGGGTGCCCCTGAGTTTGGGCATCCCCAAGAGGCTCTCTGTCGTTTTTGCCTCTCTGGAGCAGGAGGAAGGTGGATCTGGGAGCTTGGGCTGTCCCTGGGGTGGCTCTGGAAGTTCTGGGAGCCAAGGACAGAGGGGCAGCGGGCTCAGGAGGCTGTGCCACTGTGAAAAATGCGCGTATTTTATGATTGGCTTTTTGCAAATATTAAAATGAATATTATATGTGTTGTGTTAGAAATTAATGCTGCATTAATTCTCTTAAGTAGTGTGTTAAATATAGTTTTAGGTTATAAAAAATGTTAAAATAGAAACTATGCTATGTAGGACAGTTTTTTTAAAGAAAGGCACTGTCAGGATTCAGAGGAAGAAGTTGACGATGACCAGACAGAATCCTGTGTTTGAATGGAATTTATGCATCATGTATGAAGTGTATGAATCTGCAACAGGTTGTTGTTTTTAAGGGTTACTCCTTAGTTAATGTGGGTCCTTTTTCGAGCTTGTGCTGCCCAGAAAAAGGTACCTGGACGTCTGCAACTCTTTGTATTTATTGTCTGATATTGTCCTAATTCAATTTCTCCAAATTATTATTACTCTCATTGTATTACTATTTTTTATAACCATTTTATTACTTTTAAAATTTTAAAAAACAAGTGATTGGTGTTTTTCACAGCCACACATCCCATCCTGCTGGGAGCCAAGGACAGAGGGGGCAGTTGTTATGAATAAGAAGCTTGACTAGGCCAATATTCAAGCAGCAATCAATTTATTAATTAATGTGGTAAAGTATGAGCAATACAGCGCTGTGTGCAGCGGGGGAAGTTTTCCCTCCAACTGCACACTGATAGTTGAGGCTCACAGGTATTTATAGGGGTGCTCAGAAGCTTTCTCAGCAGTTTCTATTCCAATTTTTACTCATCAGCAGTTTCTATTCCCAATTTTTACGTCACACTTCTATACACTATTGTGATTTAGTTTTTCTCAGGATGTATCCCAAAAGGAGTATCCCAGATGGTGGTGGTCCAATTTCCGACAGAAGGAAGATGAATCCCATCTGGTGGAGTCCAGCTCCCCAGATGTGGGTTCACCTTTTAATTGCAAGGACTATAAATCTCATAACAGTGATGTCCAGCTTCCCTTGGTCAAAACTATAAATCCTTGAGGTGATGTTCATCTTCCTTTCTCAAGCTGTTTTTCTCTGCTTTATTAAGGCGTGAGATAAGCATATTTCCTTTATATATACTCCAAAGGTATCGTTTCGAGGATACAAGCAATATTCTAAAATTATACTTCAAAAGGTTATTATTGCAAAACTCTTTAAGGAATTAACTACAAGCAAAGAGCAACATCCTTAACGCTTCAATTCCAATGCTCCTAAATCAACCAGGGTTAATTGCAAACAAAAGATAGGTTCAGAGGCCTTCTTCCATGCCGTCTATAACTTTCCTCAGTTATTATTAGAATTTGCAGCTGTCCCATTGTCAGTCTCCACACACACCGCAATCACAAATGCACACATTGCCTGTGTGTACCTGACACGGAACACAGCTTTGTATTTGACACAGTGATTCAGGAGGCCGTGCCACCCATCCCACCCTCCTGGGGCACCCCCAGACCCGCTGGGGCTCAGGGCCTTTGCAGCCCGGTCTGACACAGCATCTGGAGCAGCCGAGCCCTGGGAGCTCCTCTGAAACCCAGCCCGAGGGAAAGAGGCAAAAACCCGACCTGCTTTTGTTTGCTGTGCGCAGCCCAGGCTGCTTCCGACTCCTGGCCTCGATTAGTGAAAGCTGCATTGTTTTCCTGTGGAATTGTTCGAGAGTAAAGAGAGGTCTGGGGTGTTAATTCGCTCTTTGTTTTCGCGGAGGGAGCCACGGGGGGTCGGTGAGCCAGGCAGGCAGGTTTGTGTCGGTTTGTTTGCAAAACAAAGTTTCGGGGATCGACTCTGCCGAGCAGAACGAGCCAGGATGGAAGAAAAGATGTGAGCGCTCTCTCAGGAGAGCTTTAAAAGCCTGCACATCTCGCAGACGCTTTAGAAATTCAGAGCTGACCCTGCTTCCTTTGTTTAAAAAAATTAAAATATAAATAAAATTCTGCTGCACAACCCCGCCCCCGTGGTTTCTTTGTGAGGAACTTCTGACAGACTCGGAAATGCTCTGCCTGCTGAATAAATTATAAACCCCATCCTCGGGCAGAGGCTGCACAGCCAAAAGCAAATTAAATCCTCTTCATGGCATTATCAAATGGAGATGTTTGCTTCAGTTTGAGCAGTGTGCATTCAGAGTATTTACCTTTGCTCAGCTGCTCAGGAGGGGAATCTCTGCCTGGGAGCCCGGCTGGCTGGGCAGGGTCGGTGATGCTCTCCAGAGAGGGCTCAGGAGCTTCAGAGCCAGGGGAGCCAGGGCTGGGCGGGCAGGGGCAGCGCTGGGCATCCCTCGGGACTGCTGGGTGTCCTCAGGGCAGGGATGGGCTGTGGGGGGCAGAGCTGTCACACAGAGCCCTGGTGTCACCGCCCCTGGTGTCACACCAGCCCTGGTGTCACACAGACCCCTGGTGTCACACAGACCCTGGTGTCACACAGACCCCTGGTGTCACACAGACCCTGGTGTCACACCAGCCCTGGTGTCACACAGACCCTGGTGTCACACAGACCCTGGTGTCACCTCCCCTGGTGTCACCTCCCCTGGTGTCACACAGACCCTGGTGTCACACAAACCTCTGGTGTCACACAGACCCCTGGTGTCACACCAGCCCTGGTGTCACACAGACCCTGGTGTCACACAGACCCTGGTGGGCAGAGCTGTCACAGGAACCCCTGGTGGCTGCTGGGCTTTGGGAGCAGCCAGAAATGGCTCAGAAAAGTTCTGGGGGGGTCTCTCCAGAGTGGTCCTCAGGGAGCCTCACTGGGGGAGCCCAGCCCTGTCTCAGGGACAGAGGAAGTCCCTGGGGTGCCACACTCGGAGGGGGGTGCTGCTGTCCCTGCTGTCCTTGTCCCTGCTGTCCCTGTCCCTGTCCATGCTGTCCCTGTCCCTGCTGTCCCTGTCCCTGCTGTCCCTGAGCCTGCTCAGCATCCCAGACATCCCAAACCACGTGGCAGGGGATGCTCCAGGGCTGCTGAGCACCTCTGAGCTGGGGGTGACTCCTTCTGGGCCCCCAAAGAGGGGAAAAGTAGGTCCAGAGCTGCTCCAACTGTTGTGATTCCCCACAGGTGACATGAGAGGCAGGAGCCAGAGGTTTGTACATTAAATTATGCCAGGATTTAACAGCACTTGGTGCTGCAGAGCAGTCCCAGCTCCCTCCCCTCCCGCCTGCTCCCTGCACCCCAGATGTGCCCATGCAGCTGGTCCGGCCCCAGGCTGGTGCCAGCGAGGGCTGGGGGTTCATAGGGAGCACAAAGGAGAACAGAACCCCCTGGATCTGCTCCACGAGCAGGGGCTGTCAGAAATATTACAGATTGATCTGTATTTTATCTGGGAGGGAGGATGGCTCCTTAACATCATTAAGTGGTGACCTTTAAAGCTCATCTTGTGCTGCCAGCCGGGCAGGCAGGGGATGGAGCGGAGACGGATGGCGGCGGTGGGGAATCAAATAAATTGTTTGCTGAGATCACTGCGGGTGTGTTTGCACTGGTGTGGAGGTCCCTGGGCCACTGCTCACTGTCTCTTTCTTTTTTACAGCAGAATAAATCCAGTTTGGTGCCCAAGATGAATTTTCAGGGCCATATGTCATGTTTTGCAAGGGGCTGACAGCTCAAATTGGGGCAGAATAATGGTGCCCAGCCTGAAGTCACCTCGATGGCTTTATTAGATTCCTCATCCCCCAGCAGATGAGCAGGCTGCCTTTGGGGGCTGCTTTCTGCTGGGAAGCTGACCCTGTTTAGTTCCAGCTTTGAGTGTTGGTGTGTGGGAAATGCTGCCAGGCCAGGTGCCAGCTCCAGGGCCAGGCTGGATGGCTCACACTGGGGTGCTCCAGGTCTGGGGCCTGTCCCCTGCACCCCTGGGACAGGGGGACATCCCTCACAGCCTGGGACTGTGAAGGGCTCGGTCCCACAGGGGTCTGGGGTATTGCCTCATACCCTGTGAGCTCCTGTGTGGGGTCTGGGGGCTGCCTTGTACCCTGTGAGCTCCTGTGTGGGGTCTGGGGGCTGCCTTGTACCCTGTGAGGGGTCTGGGGGATTGCCTTGTACCCTGTGAGCTCCTGTGTGGGGTCTGGGGGATTGCCTCATACCCTGTGAGCTCCTGTGTGGGGTCTGGGGGCTGCCCTGTACCCTGTGAGCTCCTGTGTGGGGTCTGGGGGCTGCCCTGTACCCTGTGAGCTCCTGTGAGGGGTCTGGGGGATTGCCTCATACCCTGTGAGCTCCTGTGTGGGGTCTGGGGGATTGCCCTGCACCCTGTGAGCTCCTGTGTGGGGTCTGGGGGCTGCCTTGTACCCTGTGAGCTCCTGTGAGGGGTCTGGGGGATTGCCTCATACCCTGTGAGCTCCTGTGTGGGGTCTGGGGGATTGCCCTGCACCCTGTGAGCTCCTGTGTGGGGTCTGGGGGCTGCCTTGTACCCTGTGAGCTCCTGTGAGGGGTCTGGGGGCTGCCTTGTACCCTGTGAGCTCCTGTGAGGGGTCTGGGGGCTGCCCTGCACCCTGTGAGCTCCTGTGTGGGGTCTGGGGGCTGCCTTGTACCCTGTGAGCTCCTGTGAGGGGTCTGGGGGACTGCTGGATCCCCTTCCCCTGGGGCTGTGCTCAGGGTTGTTATTCCTGCCATAGCCTGGAGCAGGATCCAGGATGGTAAATCCCATTTGGGTGCATTTCCAGGAGGGTAAACCCCCGTATGGGTGAATTTCCAGCAGGGTAAATCCCAGTTTGGGTCCATTTCCAGGAGGGTAAATCCCCATTTGGGAGATTCCAGGATGAGGAGAAGGAGAAGGAGAAGGAGAAGGAGAAGGAGAAGGAGAAGGAGAAGGAGAAGGAGAAGGAGAAGGAGAAGGAGAAGGAGAAGGAGAAGGAGAAGGAGGAGGAAGGGGAGGAGGAGGAGGAAGAGGAGGGTCTGTGCTGGCCCAGCGCTGCCTCTGTTCCTGCCAGGGCACAGGGCAGTGCCATTGGAGGGTGAGAGGAGCAGGGAAGTGCTGCATCCTTTTCATGGCCCTTTCCTTGACCTCGGAGAGGTCCGTGAGGACTCAGAGCTCGTTCTGTGCACTCAGTGAGAACAAACCAGGGGCACAGGGACAGAGGAGCTGCATCCCGAGTTGTGACAGGCCCTGAGGACACAGGAATAGCTCAGACACCAGCCCTGGTCCCCTCTGGGGACAGAAACTGGGGGTTTCCCGAGGCCCTGAGCTGCTGGCACAGCTCCTCTGCCCCCTGTTTGTCCCTTGTCCCAGGGCTGTGCTCCCAAGGGAAGTGAGGACGGAGTTCCCGTGTCTCCAGCGAGGATGTGCCTGACTTTGGGATGTCTTTGCAGACTCAGACAGCTCTTCAAGCAGAAGGTTACCCTAATTTATGGTGCCTGGATTTATGGGAGGTATATATCAGGCACAGTGTAATAGCTTTGCTGTGGCCCATCTCCTGGGGGGACATCCTGCAGGCTCTGGGAGCAGGGACAGCGCTGGGAACACTCAGCAGTGGCACTGCTTTAACCCCTTCAGCGCCGGGAACACTCAGCAGTGGCACTGCTTTAACCCCTTCAGCGCTGGGAACACTCAGCAGTGGCACTGCTTTAACCCCTTCAGCACTGGGAACACTCAGCAGTGGCACTGCTTTAACCCCTTCAGCGCTGGGAACACTCAGCAGTGGCACTGCTTTAACCCCTTCAGCGCCGGGAACACTCAGCAGTGGCACTGCTTTAACCCCGTCAGTGCTGGGAACACTCAGCAGTGGCACTGCTTTAACCCCTTCAGCGCCGGGAACACTCAGCAGTGGCACTGCTTTAACCCCTTCAGTGCTGGGAACACTCAGCAGTGGCACTGCTTTAACCCCTTCAGCGCTGGGAACACTCAGCAGTGGCGCTGCTTTAACCCCTTCAGCGCTGGGAACACTCAGCAGTGGCGCTGCTTTAACCCCTTCAGCTCAGCAGCAGGGAAGGGACAGTCCTGGCACTGCCCACACTGCCCAGAGTGCCCAGCCTGTGCAGTGGGATCCAAAGCCCTTTGCCTTCCGGCATGAATGGGATGCTTAAGAAGGGGAGATTTCCCAAAGATCAACCCACCCAATCCATGCCCTTCCTGCAGGACCTCCCTGCAGTGCCCTGTGCCCACCCCTCTGCGTGCCCCTGCCCCCAGTAGGGGCAGTTTGTCCTTCCTGTCCCTCCCTGCTCCTACCCAGAGCTGCTGGTGCAGTTCTCGGGCTCTCTGTGCCTCCTGGCCCTGGCACCTGCCCCAAGTGTCCCTTCAGGCAGTGCCACCTCCTGCTGCTCCTGCCCCTGGAAATGCCCCCAGTGCCCCTTGGCTGGTGGAACAGGCAGAACACTGCAGGGGCAGATTGGCTCCTCTCTCACCTCCCATTCCCAAAGCCCCTGGGAGCAGCCCTTGGGAGGGTGGGGATGGAGCTGTGGGGACATCTCTGTCCTCTCCCTGCCCTGTGCTGCTGTGCCCCATTGTCCCCCCGCCGAGGGATGGCCCAGGGGCTGCCCAGGCAGGAGAGCTGAGCTGGGGATGTGCTGGAGCCATGTGTGGAACAGGATCCTGGGGGCAGCCAGCAGGTCAGGAACTCAGCTGGAGCTCCTCTGGGAGCTGAGGGTCCCAACAGCTGCTGGAAACCTGAGCAGGACCCAGTGGGAGCTGCTGGGCTTGAATGGGGATCCCAGCACTGCTGGAAACCTGAGCAGGACCCAGTGGGAGCTGCTGGGCTGGAATGGGGATCCCAGCACCGCTGGAAACCTGAGCAGGACCCAGTGGGAGCTGCTGGCTGAGCCTGGAGCAGCCCAGGGCTGGCAAAGGCTCTGCTGGGCTCGGTGCTGGGGACTGAGCTGCAGTCCCTGCAGGATAAATCCCTTTGTGACTCATTTCCCGATGCTGCAGGCAGGGCCGGGAGCAGCTGGTGGTGCAGAGGCACCGGGAGGTGTGGGGACAGGGAAAGAAAGGTGAGAACATGGGCGGGGACAGGCGGGGTCCCAGGCACCGCTGCTGCACCCCCGGCCCACAAACCTTCCTCACATCCCAGAAAGCAGAAATGGCTGGAGCATCTCTGCTCCCGAGCCTTTGCTCTCACTGATATCCTGAAAAGCCTGAAATCAGCAGGAATTCCTTGGATTTCTCCTCAGACCCACCAGGGCAGGCTGAGCTTTCCCATCCCGCCACCCCCTCCTGCTGCACTTTCAGAGCTGCTTTGCTGTGGCTGTAGAAGGAGGGCGGATGAAAATCTGCTAT
>CM032368.1:695984-784625 GCA_019023105.1 Diglossa brunneiventris
TTGTGCTGGGTCATACTGGGTTGTGCTGGGTCGTGCCGGGTCATACTGGGTTTCCCTGGGTCATACTGGGTTGTGCTGCTGGTTTGGGTCTCTAGGTTTCCCTGGCTGAAGTCAGGGGAGCCCAGTGATCCCAGGAGTGTGGCAGTGGGAGCTGGGGGAGGCCCCTGGGATCCCTGCAGGGAACTCCACAACTCCCGGCAGCAGAGGGGGTCGGGCTGTGCTCCCAGGGAACAGGGACAGGAGCAGAGGGAACGGCCTCAGGCTGGGCCAGGGCAGGCTCTGGATGGACATCAGGAGGAATTTGTCCTTGGAAAGGGTGCTCAGGCCTTGGCAGGGGCTGCCCAGGGAGGTTTGGAGTGCCCATCCCTGGAGGTGTCACCTGGACATGGCACTCTGCTCTGGGCTGGGGACAGGGTGGGATCAGCACAGATTTGACTCGGTGACCCTGGAGCTCTTTTCCAGCCTGAATGGTTCCATGATTCTGTGATTCCAATTCCCACCCTGCAGGAGCAGCTCCCAGCAGCTCCCTGCAGAGGCAGGGCTGTGTGGGGCAGAGCTGTGGGACAGCAGCCCCAGCTCAGGTTCCACCCTGGAGCTGCAGGGCTTTGCAGTGCCTCAGGCACTGAGACACCGGAGCGCAGGGAGCTCCTGTGGTCAGGCAGGGCTCGCTGCCAGCAGCTGGAGCTGAAATCCCTGTTTGAGGAACAGGAGGTGCCTGCTGGGACAAGGTGGGTCTGGGGCAGCTGGAGCACAGGACAGAGCTGGCATTTCCCTCCTGCCCAGCTGTGAGAGAGAGGTCAGTCCAGCAGCTCTGTTGTGTCTGCTTTGGGGGAGCTCAGAGGAACAGCTCTGTCCTAGGGCTGTGCAGGTTCCAGGCAGGAATGGGACAGGCTGCTGTGGCCTGCATTCCCTGCTCACCCTGGCACACCCAGGGGCTGCAGGACAGTGCCCAGGCCACAGCTCCATCCCTGCAACGCTAGGCATGGGCATGGGATTGGCATTAAGCATGGGCATGGGAATGGGCATGGGATTGGGCATGGGAATGGGATTGGGAATGGGAATGGGAATGGGCATGGGAATGGGATTGGGAATGGGAATGGGAATGGGAATGGGATTGGGGATGGGGAATGGGGATGGGGACGGGCATGGGCATGGGCATGGGAATGGGCATGGGAATGGGCATGGGGATGGGGATGGGGATGGGAATGGGAATGGGGATGGGATTGGGCATGGGAATAGGAATGGGAATGGGAAAGGGAATGGGGATGGGAATGGGAATGGGAATGGGAATGGGGATGGGAATGGGCATGGGAATGGGGATGGGAATGGGCATGGGAAGGGTTGTCGCTGCTGGTCTCAGAGGGCTTTTCCAAGCAGACTCCATGAGTGCATGCCCAGAGGAGGAACATCCCCCCAAAGGCACACACCTTGCCCTGGCCACTGCTCCTGGCCCTGCTGGGGGATCAGGTGATCCAAACCAGCAGCAAAATCCAGCTTTGCACAGAATTCCCTGGGTGAGTGGTGGCAGTGGCTGAGCTGTGGCCCAGGGCTGTTGTGTGCAGAGAAACCAGGGTAAGCACAAAGCAACTGGGGAAAAAAATTAAAAATAAATACATTTTTAAAAAAGTTTTTAAAATTTAAATGAGTTTTATTTCGTTTCATGTTGCAAGGCTGCATTTTCTTTCCCTCATTTTCTGCTTCTCTTAGAGGCTGGCACTGCTGAAGTGGTTGTTTTGTGCTTGTTCCTTTAATTAGTTTCTTAGCAGCTTCCCAGCTTTCCTATGGAGACTTGTTCTTCTTCTGAAGTTGATTTCTTAAGGTTAGGCTTAAAAAAGCTCATCCATATGGAAAGAGATGAAGTGAAAGGGAAAGCCAGGCTGTAGGAATGATGCAGACACGTTTGCTGACTTCAGTGTCCAGTTCTGATACACTGGGAGAGATCCAGGGGCTGGGATTTGACCTTCCAGGTCACAAAGATTGATCATCATCAATCATGAATCACCACAGAAATGGTCAGAGGCCTGAAGCACTTTTCCTATTAGGAAGGGCTGAGAGATTGGAATTACTCAGCCTGGGAGAAGAGAAAGGTCTGGAGAGAGCTCAGAGCCCCTGCCAGGGCCTGAAGGGGCTCCAGGAGAGCTGGAGAGGGACTGGGGACAAGGGATGGAGGGACAGGACACAGGGAATGGCTCCCACTGCCAGAGGGCAGGGATGGATGGGATATTGGGAATTAGGAATTGTTCCCTGGCAGGGTGGGCAGGCCCTGGCACAGGGTGCCCAGAGCAGCTGGGGCTGCCCCTGGATCCCTGGCAGTGCCCAAGGCCAGGCTGGACACTGGGGCTGGGAGCACCTGGGACAGTGGGAGGTGTCCCTGCCATGGCAGGGGTGGCACTGGATGGGCTTTAGGGTCTCTTCCCACCCAACCCATTCCATGGTTTTACATCCAATCAGAGTTTCCAGGTTGAACTTTTTGGGACTTGGGCACCTCAAGCATTGAAATTCTTCAGCAAACTGTTCCCTTTGGCTGGAGCACAGGGCTGATTTTATCCTGCTCCCCTTGGAAATGTCAGCCCCTGTGCTCAGGAATTTTACAGCCACCTTGTGCCTTGCAAGCCAAGATCACTTTTTAATGCTAACAAGGAATCAATTTGTTTTGAATGTGCAAAGATTTTATGCCACTAAGAGAGAAGGGTTTTTTAATATGGATATAATAAGCCTTATGCTATGTCCATGGTTTGAATAATCCATGGATTTCTCATTGTCCTGCCTCAGAAAAGATGCTGGAGTAAAGGAAAAGCTGCTGGGAAGGGCAGCCAGGGTGATCAGAGGGCTGGGGGGGGCACAGACCCACAAAGAGGTTTTACACCTTTTTGCCAGAGGTGTCCAGGGCAGCGCAGGGGGCATTGAGGAACTGGTCACAGTTCTAACCCTGGTGGCACTCGGGGAGCAGGTGAGGCTGGAGCCTCACCACACATCCATCACCTGTGCAGGGCTTTGCCCCAGGATGCTGTGGGAGCCAAAGGACAGAGTGAGTTTGAAGAGAGGAAAGGAAAAGTGGCTCTCTGGGATCCACTGTGGCCGTGGAGCAGGGGGTGCTTGTGGATAATCCCAAATGTGGAGTCTCCAAGGCTCTGCCTGTTCCCTGTGCTAGGGCACACTCTGCCCTGCCCCACCTGCTCAGACCCACATGGAGCCTCTGCTGTGCCAGGGCAGGATGAAAGCCCCATGGTCTTTGTAGTGCTTCAATATTCCAGGCTTGTACAAAAAAAGAGTTTTAAAAAGGGTTCACAGGAGCAGCCCAGACCCAGATTCTAAGCTGCTTGGGTGCTGCAGAAACAGGGATTTAACTTTCAGAAGCTGCAGATTTCATCCTGGCTCACGTCTGTCTTTTTTTTTTTTTTTCTTCTTTTTTTTTTTTTAATGGTTTTCTAAAATTACCAAAAAGCACCCACAGATGGTGGAGTTCTGATTGGTTTATTGTGTGTGAGTGTGAAAATCCACAGCATGTTGGTGCTCCCTGCTTGGTCTCCAGAGACACACAGGCCCTGCAGCTGATTGGTGAAATGAATATCACAGAATTGTGGGATGGGCTGGGTGGGAAGGGATCCTAAAACCCATCCAGGGCCACCCTGCCATGGTAGGGACACCTCCCACTGTCCCAGGTGCTCCCAGCCCCAGTGTCCAGCCTGGCCTTGGGCACTGCCAGGGATCCAGGGGCAGCCCCAGCTGCTCTGTGCCAGTCGTGGATCACATGGCCAGCACAAATCTCCTGAAGCATTGCAGGTGTTCTGAAACAGCCAGAACTCTTTTAAATGGGAGCTCCAAGTAACTTCATTGACTTTGCCAGTTCTCTGTGCTCTGCTCTCTCAGCTGGAAGTTTTGCTGGGAGTGGGATGAGAACAGGAGCTCCCCTTCCCCAAGCTTGCTCTGAGCCAGGGCCTGGCTGTCACCTCCCGAGGACATTTCTGTGCTCAGGACACCCGATGTCACCAATTCACAAATGCAGGGTGGTGCTGTATTTGTGGGGTGCCCTGTGGCAGGAAGGAATGATGAATCTGACTCCATGTTCTCAGAAGGCTAATTTATTATTTTATGGTACTATATTATATAAAAGAATACTGAACTAAACTATATTGAAGAATAGAGAGAGGATACAGTCAGAAGGCTACAAAGATAATGAAAAACTCGTTACTCTCTCCAGAGTCTGACACAGCTTGGCCCCAATCAACCAATAAGTAAAAACAATTCACATGAAACCAATGAAACAATCACCTGTTGGTAAAAAATCTACAAACCACATTCCAAAGCAGCAAAACACAGGAGAAGCAAATCAGATAATTATTGTTTTCATTTTTCTCTGAGGCTTCTCAGCTTCCCAGGAGAGAAATCCTGGCAAATGGATTTTTCCAGAAAATATGACTGTGACAGGGTGCTGACGAATCTGTCCCAGATTTCCATCCCCTCTCTGTGTGAGCTGGGGTCAGAGTCGCTCTGGCTGAACCACGTGGCACCTTCAGCAAGATGCTGTCACTGCTGTCCTGCTGTCCTGCTGTCCTGCTGTCCTGCTGTGGGACAGGATCCCTTCCTCCCTGGAGCTGCTGCATGGCCGTGTTTGGGATTTGCTGTGAGGATAACGCTGAGAACGCCCTGAGGTTGTGGTTGGTGCCAAGCTGTGCTCACTACAAACCCAGGAGCTCTCAGGATGCCAGGTCCTGGCAGTGAGCTGGGATGGAACCTGGCCAGGAGAGCTGACCCACAGTGGCCACAGGGATGTTCCACACAACAGAAGGTCCTGCTTGGGGCAGGAACCAGGGGAGGGGTGGAGTCTCCATCCCTGCAGATGTGGTGATGGAGGAACTGTGCTCAGTGCTGGCCTGGGCAGTGTCTGCTTAATGAGGGCAGTGCTTGGGCTCCATGGCCTTGGGGATCTTTTCCAGCCTTAACTCGGTTGACTGTTCAGGGCCTGAAGGGGCTCCAGGAGAGCTGGAGAGGGACTGGGGACAAGGGATGGAGGGACAGGACACAGGGAATGGCTCCCACTGCCAGAGGGCAGGGATGGATGGGATATTGGGAATTAGGAATTGTTCCCTGGCAGGGTGGGCAGGCCCTGGCACAGGGTGCCCAGAGCAGCTGGGGCTGCCCCTGGATCCCTGGCAGTGCCCAAGGCCAGGCTGGACACTGGGGCTGGGAGCACCTGGGACAGTGGGAGGTGTCCCTGCCATGGCAGGGGTGGCACTGGATGAGCTGTAGGGGTCCCTTCCCACCCCAGTCATTCCATGGTTGTGTGGTGCTGTGACTCTCATGTATGCCCTTGGCAGGGAGAACTCAGAGCTCACGTGCAGGATCCAGAGATGTCCTGGGGCCTCTGGAATCCCATCTATGCCCATCCCAGACTCCATCTCATGGAGCTTTTTATTCTACTGCTGGAGTTTTCTTACACTGGCATCCTGCTGCTGCTGCCCCTGGAGCAGCTGAGGCCTGCTGAGGAAACGCTCTTCAGTGGATTTGAGAAGGAATCTCTTGGATAAGGAGAAGAGACCCTCAAGTGCTGATTTTCTGCCCGGTTGCCTCTTCTTGCAAGAGGCAGTTGAACTGCAGTGGGAAGAAGGTTTTGCAGCACTTTTCAGCTCACACACTACACGAGGCCCTCAGTGTCCCCACTCATTTGAGCTCATTTTTCACCTCCTTCTCTTTCCACAGGAACCTTTTCACTCCTTCACAAAGAACTTGCAATAAGAGCATTTCCGAAATCATTGTTTATTCAATATTTATGACAACCTTGGAATGCAAATTAAGTTGTAACAAATGAGCACACAGGTGGGTGCTTTGCTCCTACACAATTCCTGAATTACCCTCCTGGAGCCCTGATTTTCCACGGTTTCCTTGCAATGCTCTGATGGTTCCTGGAGCTCTGTACTTCATCACTCTCTGTGAATTTCCTTCCATTCCTGCCCTCCAGTCCTCCAGCAGGAGTGGGAGGTGTCCCCCTGAGCTGGACTTAGCACATCCTGAGCACGAAGACAATGGAATAATGGAATGCTTTGGGTGGGAAGGTGTAGGAATGTCGGGGGTAGCACGGTCAGGATGGACAGAGACCAGAGATCTCTGAGGCCAGGTCAGGAACTTGGGGTTCATTGCAAAGGGCCTGGGTGCAGGGCCCTGCTGGGAGCTGCCAGCCACAGCTGGAGCAGGCCTGAGAGAAGAGAGGGGGAGAGAGGATGAGAGGGTAAGAGAGTAAAAGGGTAAGAGAGTAAAAGGGTAAGAGAGTGAGGTTCCCGTTACAATACCATAAATCTTCTTCTGTGTTGAATATTCTAATTCTCACTAACCAATCTAATACAAGATACAAATCCTACAGCATTTACATACAGCCTATAAGAATCACTACATTACCATACTGTGTTACATTTTAAACCCTAAAAACTCCTCTTTGGGCCCCTTCTGCCAAGCTGCAGGGTCTGCTCTGACCCTTGGAGCTGTCTGCAAGCAGAGGGTGTTGTTTGATCACAAGGGGATTGCCTTCAGCCAGCCACACCATTGTTTTCCAGTTGTTCAGTAACTGAGGGATCTCAAAGCTTGCTTTCATTTCAATCTCACTGATAGTTTCTATATTCTCAAAATCTTTTGCCAGGCAATCATATTTATAAGGCTTTCCTGTTTCATCTTCCCCAACAGGAAGGGACCCTAAAGCCCATCCAGTGCCACCACTGCCATGGCAGGGACACCTCCCACTGTCCCAGGCTGCTCCCAGCCCCAGTGTCCAGCCTGGCCTTGGGCACTGCCAGGGATCCAGGGGCAGCCACAAGCTGCTCTGGGCACCCTGTGCCAGGGCCTGCCCACCCTCACAGGGAACAATTCCTAATTCCCAATATCCCATCCATCCCTGCCCTCTGGCAGTGGGAGCCATTCCCTGTGTCCTGTCCCTCCATCCCTTGTCCCCAGTCCCTCTCCAGCTCTCCTGGAGCCCCTTAAGGCCCTGCAAGGGGCTCTGAGCTCTCCCTGGAGCCTTCTCCTCTCCAGGTGAGCACCCCCAGCTCTCCCAGCCTGCCTCCAGAGCAGAGGGGCTCCAGCCTTTGGAGCACTGGGATGTCCTGCTGGGCTCTCCCAGGTTTCTGACTTGACATCTCCAGCAGCTTGGAGTGCCCAGGATGAGGTAACCAGGGAAATCTGTTATTTGCATCCAGAGGTTCAGGATATCTGTGTAAGCTGTCCCAGTGAGTTCTTGGTCTGGACATTCCCCGCGTAAGCCCAGGCCCAGCAAAGCCAGGTGTGGGTGCTCTGCCTTCCCTTCACCTCCCCAGTGTCCTGTGAGCACCTCTGAGGAGCTCAGCTGGCTTCTCTTGCTCCTCTCCTTGTGCACACACACAAACTCTTCCTCTGGGGCTTCCCCAGGGATCCCCTCCCCGTGGCATCCCTGGTGCCCAGGCTGTGCTCTCCAGCCCAGCTCTGCCACCAGGGTGCCCTGCCCCACACTGGGCTCACAGCTCTGTTGGGAGATGCTCCCCTGCTCTGTCCTGCAGAGGCCCAGCCTGGCATTCTCCAGAGCAAAGACTCGAACAGCAGCACCAAAATCAAGAAGAAAACCCTGTATTTGTAGCACCAAAACTTTGCTGCTTTCTGGGTTTCTCTCCTCTGGCAGCTGCAGCATGAACAAGATCATCAAGATTTAATTCAGCCTGTGGCTGGAACGTGATCTCTGCACTTGTCCTGCAGCCCTTTCCCTTCTCCATCTGCCTCCCCGCCTGCATCTCAGCATGGATCACATCCAGTCAGCTGGATGGAATGGAGCTGTTGTCCACCCAGGAGCCACCTCTTGCTCTCTTTTATTCCTTGAACTGCTATTTATTGCTGGGGTGTTGTGGAGAAGGAGCAGCTGCGATGTCCCTGTCCCCAGCCCCACTCTGTGCCTGCCATCCCTGGTTCCCAGCTCTTCCCTGGAGGCTGGGTTTGCATGGTGGGATGAGGTGTCAGGAACAAGAGCTCTGGGCTCCTCCCTGTGCTCTTGCTCCAGCTGGGATGACGTTTTGTCCCTCCCCCATGCTTACCCCGATCCCAGAGGCATTCCTGACACCTGCAGAGGAGCTGTGGCACTCCCAGCCCTTCCTGCAGCTCCGGAGGATGAGGCAGGGCTGGGGCTGGGGCTGCCATCCCTCCTGCTGTCAGGAACAAACCTCTGTGGGTAGAGATTTATCCCTTCCCCTTGCTCCTGAACAAAACCCTGCAGGGCTGCCTGAAGTGAATAATAAAACATGGAATCTCCTGAGCTGGAAGGGCCCCACCAGGATCATCCAGCCCAGCTCCTGGCCCTGCCCGGACACCCCAACCATCCCAGCCTGGATTCCCTGTCCCAGCTGGAGTCCCTCCCTGGCAGTGTTTGCCCTGGGGGTGCAGGGAAGTGCCTGGAGGAGAGGACAGGAAGGTGAAGGGAGATGATTTAAATGTCCTGAAGAGCCAGGACACGGGGGAAGGGATCCACACTGATAAAAAGTGGGGTTAGATGGGATATTGGGAATTAGGACTTGTTCCCTGGGAGGGTGGGCAGACCCTGGCACAGGGTGCCCAGAGCAGCTGTGGCTGCCCCTGGATCCCTGGCAGTGCCCAAGGCCAGGCTGGACAGGGTTTGGAACAGCCTGGGACAGTGGGAGGTGTCCCTGCCATGGGAGGGGTGGCACTGGATGGACTTTAAGGTCCTTCCCACCCAAACCATTCTGGGATTCTGTGCTGACTCCATGAGCTGACCCTGTGGGTGGTGGGGCAGCCCTGGCAGCAGGGACAGAGCTCCCTGGGGCACTGCAGATGCCAAGGGGATGCACTCCCTCGGTGCTGGTGGATCCCAGGGTTGAGAAGGCCCTGTCCCTGTGTCCAGGCAGCCAACCCCCCCCTGCTGGCCCTGCCTCGTCCTTGGATGGGCCCTGAGCAGGGCACAGCATCGTGTGGCTCCTGGGAGAGCAGCGTCCGTTCCAGGCGAATATTAAGCCTAACAGGAGGAGGCAGAACCATTGTTTACCCTGCTTTTGTTAATCAGTTTGTTTCCCTTCGTGATCCCAAAATGAAATTAAAAGGCTCTGTTTACATTGCTGAATTATCATCTGCTCCAGCAGGTAAAGCACTTTGGTGGAGAATTAATGGAGCCGCGGACAGATTTGTGTCAAAAATATGTGCATATTTTCCCAGCAAAGGATTTGTTTAACTGAGCTAGAATCTCATGGCTTTGTGTTTAAATAAAACATCAGCCACCAGCCACCCACAAAAGCTGCTGGAGGCTGTGGCCCTGGAACGAGTTCACCTTTAAAACAGCTGAGCTGGAGCCTTTTCTCCTGCTGCATTCCGAGGTGATGCTCCAGGAGCAAAGGCACCCTTGGAGTGCAGCTGAATGATTTGTAATCTTCTCCAAGGAAAGATCCAACCCTGATACCAAGGAAACACAAGGGAGTGTGCACAGGGTTCATCCTGCAGCTCTTCTGCTGAATTGTGCTGGGGGCAAGGTGGGTATTTCTGTCAAATTCTCTCCTCTCGTCCCACAGCACAACCCAGCACAGGTTTGGGCCCTTGCACCTGCCTCAGAAGGCTGAAAAATATCCAATTCTGCTCATTTTTGCTCCAGCTGCACTAAATTTATAAGCCAGCACAAGGAAGACAAGATCTAAAAACCAATTTAGCAAAAAATAGCCTTTGCAACTAAAAATTAATGCTTGGAAAGGCCTAAATGAAGCTTGAAAATAGTTTTTTTTTCCCCCTCTCCAGCTGATGATTCACGTGCCTATTTGCAAACAATTCAAATGCAGTAAATTGAGAGGAAATATAAATCAGGTTCCTAAGTGAAGCTGCATAAATCCAATAAATGATTGATGAGAGGATCCTGTTTTAAGGCGCTGCTGTCTGTCTCCAGTGCTGAGGCAGAAAATAACGGGGCCTCCTCCTCTCTGGCTGTGGCCAGTGGAGCAGGGTACAGTGACCCCTGATCCCCCTGTGCGCTGGCCAAGCTGCCCAGGCAGAGGTGCAGGATGAGGCTGTGCCCACCCCAGGGGTCCCTGCGGGCTCTCCCCGGGCAGGAGGAGCAGGGAATGGGCAGAGGAGCCAGAGCTGCCAGGGCAGCCCTGCAAAGGCTTCAGTGCTCCCCAAGAAACGTGGCACTGTGCCTTGGTTTGAACAGGCAGGTGTCTGCTAAGGAGGGCAGGAGCCTCCCCTGAAATGGAAAATGTAAATCCTCTCCTCTGAATTGGTGTAATATTGAAATTAAGGGGGTCTCAGGCAAAGATATGGGAGCAGGAATAACAGTTCTTTACTAGGAAAACTAAAAATACAAATGCAATCGTACAAAAAAAGAAAACAAACCACAGCCAGAGTGAGAACATTCCCTGCCCCCTGTGTGTCAGGGGGTGGCACAGCCCCATCCCATGGGGGCTCAGCCCTCCTGCAGTGCCAGCTGTGGTTCTGCTGGAGCAGGGATCCTGCACAAGGGGGGAGTTTTCCTCTGCAGCTCCAGGGCTGCTGCAGATGGGCCTGGGCTCCCTCTGGGAATGCAGGGCAGCAGAAAGCTGCTCCTCTGGGAATGCAGTGGGCAAAGGCTGCTGTGCTGTGCCAGGCTCAGATTGGATCCAGGTAGGAATGCTTGGCTCCTCCCCTGGGCGCAGCATCTCCCCATGGGATGCTGGAATTGGATCAGCCCTGCAGGGACACTCAGTGGCCATGGACAGCAGAGATCTCCTGGAGGGAGGATTGGCTGTGGGAGAGATAAAGAAAAAACTGCCCCATGGACAGCAGAGAACTGCCCCAGCTCTGACAGATGGGACAGAACACAGACATTGCCTTGCAATCCAGGACACACTGACTTCTCACGAGGGCACAGAGTGATGGGATGGGGGGAGTGGCTGTAACTGGGATGGAGTAGATTTAGATGGGATACTGGGAAGGAATTGTTCCCTGGGAGGGTGGGCAGGCCCTGGCACAGGGTGCCCAGAGCAGCTGTGGCTGCCCCTGGATCCCTGGCAGTGCCCAAGGCCAGGCTGGACATTGGGGCTGGGAGCAGCCTGGGACAGTGGGAGGTGTCCCTGCCATGGCAGGGGTGGCACTGGGTGAGCTTTAGGGTCCCCTCCCACCCAAACCATTCCATGGATCTGTGGTTCAATGGAGCTGATGCAATGGGTCCTCTCTGGTTCCAGGGGAAGGAGCAGCCCTATCCTGCAGAGGAGCTGCTGGTTCTGCAGTAGGACCATGCTGTGTCCCCCCACTCTCCTGGCAGGTCCTGGGGAGAAGCTCTGGTCCCTCTGTGCTCTCGGGGACACTGGGCTGTATATGTGCCCTGCTGGCACAGGGGGAGCTCCCAGCTCCCTGCCCAAGGGCAGCAGGAGGGTGGCTGGAGCTGGTGCATTCCCAGAGCTGATGGCTGTGGCAGATGAATGGCAGTGCAGAGACCTGAAAACCCTCCCAAAAATTCATCCAGGAGCTGCCCCAGTCCAGTCAGGGCTCCTGCAGTCTGTCCTGGGGCTGGTGACATCCTGTGGTATCCGAACCTCTGCTTGGAGCTCAGGGGATAAGCAGTGTCCAGCTCTCAGGGTACATCTGGAGGTGCAGGGAACAGCCAGGGCATGGCAGCTGGTCAGCAGGCAGGGGCTGTGGCCACATCACCTTTCTCACATGAAGTTCTTGGTCACGGAATCCCAGGATCACTGAGGCTGAAAAATCCCCCCAGACCATCAAGTCCCAGCTGTGCCCAATCCCCACCTTGTCCCCAGCCCTGAGCACTGAGTGCCACATCCAGGCCTTCCTTGGAAACCTCCAGGGATGGGCACTCCAAACCTCCCTGGGCAGCTGTGCCAGTGCCTGACTGCCCCCTCCATGAAGGAATTTCCCCAAAATCCACCCTGAGCCTGCCCTGGCCCAGCCTGAGGCCGTTCCCTCTGCTCCTGTCCCTGTTCCCTGGGAGCACAGCCCGACCCCCTGGCTGTCCCCTCCTGTCAGGAGCTGTGCAGAGCCACAAGGGCCCCCCTGGGCCTCCTTTGCTCCAGGCTGAGCCCCTTCCCAGCTCCCTCAGCCTCTCCTGGGGCTCCATTCCCTTCCCAGCTCCGTTCCCTGCCCTGGACACGCTCCAGCCCCTCAAGCTCCTTCTTGAATTGCAGGGCCCAGAACTGTCCCCAGCCCTCGTGGCCCTCAGCAGTGCCCCAGGATCCTCATTCCCCGTGTGCCAGCCGCTCCGGTGAGCACGGCCGGAGCAGGGCGGGTTTGTGTCCCCGGCCGCAGCTCCTGTGGGAGGGGCAGGGCAGTCGGTGGATCCTGCTCCTCCAAAACCCCTCTAAAACCCCCCCAAACTCCTCTAAAACCCCCCAACCCCCCCAAAGCCTCCCAAGCCCATCCCGTGAGCGGGTGCTGCTGTGGGCCCGGCCTGCACGGAGATGGATCTGCAGCAGCAGCAGCAGCAGTTGGAAAAGCCCCCAGGGCAGAGTCTGGAAATGGAGATTCCAGCTGCCAGCACCCTGCCCCCAGCACGGAGCTGAGCCCAGAGCATCATGCCCATCCTCCCCAGTGCCCTCGGGTGCCCTGGTGCCCGTCCTGCTGCCATTGGGCTGGCAGAGCGGGATGGGTCACAGCAGCCCTGAGGGCACGGCAGGAGCTGCTTTTTCCATCCCCACCGAGATGGGAGGAGCATTGGGAACCGGACCGAGCTCAGAGGAGTCGCTCTGCAGCCGTGTGGAGCAGGATCATTTTGGGGTGCCACCTTTTCCATGTCTCCCCAGGCCCTCTGAGGGACCGTGGGGACCGTGAGGGGCAGGGCTGTGCCCCACCAGCCCAGAGCAGATCATTGAACAGGCCCGTCACCTCACTGCCCCATCCTGCCCCACCAGTCCAGAGCAGATTTTATTTAATTATTTTATCATTTACTAGGAACTAGTATTTAAATTCTGTTTTACGCATCCATTTTTTTATCTTGACATTTTTAATTTTTTTTGTCAAATAATTAAAACATATATCCCTACTTTATCCAAATCACTTGTCATCAATACACTTTCAATTAACCTTTCTCTATATTTCCTAATATCAAAAACAACAATCAACCATCATCATCACTCCACAACCACCCCCAAAGAGACACAGAATTAACCCCAGAACTAACCCCCCCAAAAAACCAAACAAAAATACAAACCATGATGATAAATCATCAATCAATCACCCACCAAATTTTACGTTCTTGTAGCTTATAAAAAGCATGACACTGAAGATGTCAAGATGGCTGCCACACACACCCAAGGACAAAAGACCTTTCACCTCACTGCCTTCATCCTTCTCCACCAGTGCAGAGCACATCACTGTACAGACCTTTCACCTCACTGCCTTCATCCTGCCCCACCAGTGCAGAGCACATCACTGTACAGACCTTTCACCTCACTGCCCCCATCCTGCCCCACCAGTGCAGAGCACATCACTGTACAGACCTTTCACCTCACTGCCCTCATCCTTCTCCACCAGTGCAGAGCACATCACTGTACAGACCTTTCACCTCACTGCCCCCATCCTGCCCCACCAGTGCAGAGCAGATCACTGTACAGACCTTTCACCTCACTGCTCCCATCCTGCCCCACCAGTGCAGAGCACATCACTGTACAGACCTTTCACCTCACTGCCCCCATCCTGCCCCACCAGTGCAGAGCACATCACTGTACAGACCTTTCACCTCACTGCCCTCATCCTGCCCCACCAGTGCAGAGCAGATCACTGTACAGACCTTTCACCTCACTGCCTTCATCCTGCCCCACCAGTGCAGAGCACATCACTGTACAGACCTTTCACCTCACTGCCCTCATCCTGCCCCACCAGCAGCATCCCAAAAACGTGAGGGGTGAGGATGAGCTGTTTAGGAGGCATCAGTGCAGCCAGCAATGCAATGCCAAGGTGCTGGGAAGAGCCTGAACACAATCCAGAGCCTTGGCATTGGGAGGTTCAAGCACTTTGTCAGCAGGTGACAGGCCAAGGCAGCTGCCACCAGCTCCTGCTCCCAGCCTGGCATAAATCAGCAGCAGAGGAACAAGGTGACTTGTCTCCACTCCAGGTTGTCCCTCTTTGGAGCTGGCACTGACACAGTTTTCATGAAAAATTTATTTTGCAAGAAAATGGGTTTTCAATCAAAGCAAGTGTTTCTGGATGAAATATTATTTACATTGACATTTCCCCATTTTTTTCTCAATGATACACTTCCCTTCCTTCCTTCTCCCACTTTCTTCCAAAGAGACGAGCCCAAAAATAATTCAGAGGCAGTGTTAATTTTTCAGTGAAAGTGTCTGGCTTTGGGTAACAGAGGACTGCACATTTTGAGAGAAAATCAAATATTTTCCCTCCAAAGTGAGGAAAAGTAAGTTTTCAGAAATGAAACCATCAACTGGTAATGGAGTGGGGGTATCAGAATGCTCTGGGGAAGGGTTTGCAGAGAGGAATGGGGGATGCTGTGTCCCAGAGCAGCCCTGGGCACGGGGGAGGGGACAGCAGTGTCCCTGCCCTTGGGTCTGTCCTCTTCATGAGCCAGAGCCCACGATGTGGCAAATTCATAATCTGCAGCAGAAATAGTCCGATGCATTTCCTTTTAATTTTTTTTTTTTTTAACAGAAAAGGGGGAGGTGTTGTATTGCATCAAATAGTTTATTTAGTTGTTGTTTTGCCCATGTCCTGCTCCTGCCCAGTCTCTGGTTTGAGCCTAAGAAGGCTGGATGAGGCACCTAATTGAGGCACCTAATTGAGGCACCTAATTAATCCACTCTGGTGGCACAGGAGGGAGGAGGCACCGTTGTGGTCCCTGGGGACAGTGGCTCCCAGATTCACACAGGTCCCACGTGGCCTGGCTGCTGCTGGGGCCATGCCCAGCCCCTGGTGCTCTGGATTCAGCTTCCTCTGCCCCATTTCTGCCCGGGACATTGAACTGCTCAGATTTCCGAAAGGATTCCACAGGCAAAGGCTTTGCTTCTCCGAGCCACGGTGGATCATCCCTGGCTGTGCCTGGAACCAGAGAGCAGCACCTGCAGGTTCTGCATCCTCTGGCTGCTGGGCTCCCCTGTGTGGGGCTCAGGGCCAGCCTGGGGGGCTCCAGGAGCACTTGAAATGTTCAGCTGGAGCAGAGGACACTGAGGGCAGAGCTCACCAGGGGCTGCAGCTCCTCCCGAGGGCAGCTCCAATCTCTGCTCTGGGACAGGGACAGCACCCAGGGAATGGCTGGGGCTGGGCCAGGGCAGCTCAGGCTGAGCTCAGGGCAAGGCTCTTCCCCCAGAGGGTGCTGGCACTGCCCAGGCTCCCCAGGGAATGGGCACGGCCCCGAGGCTGCCAGAGCTCCAGGAGCCTTTGGACAGCGCTGCCAGGGATGGACAGGGTGGGGTTGTTGGGGGTCTGGGCAGGGCCAGGGGCTGGATCATGATTCCTGTGGGTCCCTCCAGCTCAGGATATTCCATCATTCTATGACCCCATAACCTGTGATCCCACAGCAGCCCTGAGCTGGGTGTTCATCCCCTCTCCCTGAGCCAGAGGGGAACAAAGGTGCTGCAGCCAGGGAGGGTCTGAGGCCATGGCCAGGCAGAGCAGCTGGAGCTGGAGGCACTGCCCCTGCTCCTGCACGGGGATGCTCCCAGCTGCCCTTCCCAGGAGCAGAGCCAGCTCCAGAGGGGCCTGGGGGGAGGCTCCCCGTGCCAGCTGTGGCTGGCAGCTGGCTGGGCATGCGGCCTTGGGATATTCTTGCTATTTTCCAGCTCTTGCTCTTTTGCAGGGCTAGCAGAATTTCTCAGTGTGGAGACATTTGTCAATTTGCATAATTAAAGCACTGCAAACTCATCCAGATTCACAGATCCCTGCTGCTGGCTCCCTGGAGACTCCCCACTCCTCTCCCATGAATTATTTATCGGCAGTGCTGGTTCTAACAGGGCCCTTTGTCTGCGCCTTTGCTCCACATTTCAGAGCTCCCAGGTGGGGATGAGGAGACTCCCCCGAGGCAGAGCTGGGGACAGGAGCAGCTCAGTGTCCCACAGCCCTGTCCTTCCACTCTGCCAGGTGGGAACCATGGCAATTCCTGAAGCTGCAGGGATGCTGTGCAGAGGGAGGGAAGGTGTTTGGTCCAAGGCTGGGCTCCATGACCCTGGAGCTCTGTTCCAGCAGCGGGGATGCTGTGAGTGAGCAGCAGGGATGCTGTGAGTGAGCTTCCTCTGGAGATGGAAGTGTTGCAGCAGGGCAGCCCCATGGTTGTCTCCACACTGCTTCAGACCTTGGGTGCATCATCAGCTCAGGGTGTTTGGCACCTCTGTCCCATGTCCCAGCCTGTCCCTGCATGGCACCTGAGGGCTGGGAATGTCCCTCCATGTCCCCTGAGCTGGCACTGCTGGGGCACCTCCAGTGCTGGGGCAGCTCTGGGACCCTCCTGACAGGAGAGACCTGGAGGGGCTGGAGCGTGTCCAGGGCAGGGAACGGAGCTGGGAAGGGGCTGGAGCCCCAGGAGAGGCTGAGGGAGCTGGGAAGGGGCTCAGCCTGGAGAAAAGGAGGCTCAGGGGGGCCCTTGTGGCTCTGCACAGCTCCTGACAGGAGGGCACAGCCGGGGGGTCGGGCTGTGCTCCCAGGGAACAGGGACAGGAGCAGAGGGAACGGCCTCAGGCCGGGCCAGGGCAGGCTCAGGGCGGATTTTGGGAACATTTCCAGTGACTGAAAGGGTGGTCAGGCACTGGCACAGCTGCCCAGGGCAGTGCTGGAATCCCCATCCCTGGTGGTTTCCAGCAGCCATGTGGATGTGGCACTTGAGGACAGGGGTCAGTGGTGGCCATGGCAGTGCTGAGCTGACAGTTGGACTCAATGGTCCTACAGGGCTTTTCCAACATGAATAACCCTGGGATTCCATGGTTCTGGAAGGAAGGGGACAGTGTGAGGGGTCACTCTGACCCTGTGTGCTCCCAATCTCAGGGGCTGCTTTGCCTCTGGTAAGAGCACCCAGTGATGACTTTCTCTTTCCAGAAACCACAATTCCCTGGGTCAGGCCCAGGAAAAAATTGAGATAACATGAGGGAGAAGCCAGAGGGAGGGAGAAAGGCAGGAGCAAGTGGTGAGTACACAGAAACCTTGCCTGTGTTTGCAGGCTCTCCCTGCTGGAGTTGAGTGTGTGCTTGTAAATCCCACAGCAGAGGAATACAAATATTTGTGCTGCAGAAACACTTCCCATGAACTCCTGGAGCTCCCCTGCTCAATTCCTTCCAGTCTTTCACAGGCCTCTTGTACTTCCTGGGCTGTGGGACATGGAGCTGCTTTTGCAGGGATGGGAAAGGGGGGAAATGGTTTTGAATTTAAATAGGAGAGATTTAAATTAGATGTTAAGAAGGAATTGTTCCCTGGCAGGGTGGGCAGGCCCTGGCACAGGGTGCCCAGAGCAGCTGGGGCTGCCCCTGGATCCCTGGCAGTGCCCAAGGCCAGGCTGGACACTGGGGCTGGGAGCAGCCTGGGACAGTGGGAGGTGTCCCTGCCATGGCAGGGGTGGCACTGGATGGGGTTTAAGGTCCTTTCCCACCCAAACCATCCCATGATTTCTCTGTTTCCCTGGATCTCTCAGTGGTGCCTGCAGAGCAGTGTGGGGCTGAAGCAAGAATGAAATCAGAACTCAGGCCCAGGGCTGAGTAATTCCAGGTCAATCTGGGTGGCAGCTGCTGAGTGCAGCTTTGCTGGGCAGGGCTGCAGCTCCTGGGATGGAGCAGGGGAGCAGGGGGTGATGCTGGCACATGGAGGGCTCCAGGGACACCAGAGTGGCACCTTCCAACCCGACAGCCCAGACTGCCCTGTCACCCTGGGGCTGGAGCTGGTCCTGCTGAGGGAGCTGGCAGCTTCAAACTCAGCCCTGAGAAGGTGCAGTGTGCCCAGACTCCAGGTGCCTGTGCAGTTCTCATCCCCCCCTGCCCAGGAATGAGGATTCAATAACAGCAGCACCTGGGCAGTGCCAGCCCCGTGGGCAGCAATGGCCCATCCCTGAAGGTGTCCAAGGTTGGGCAGGGCCTGGAGCAGCCTGGGACAGTGGGAGGTGTCCCTGCCCAGGGCAGGGAGGTGACATGAGATGGGCTTTAAGGTCCCCTCTGTTAGGAAAATTAACCCACAAACACCAGAGGTTTATGTCCAAAAAGGAGACAGAGGAGCCCTTTTACTTTATTCCAATAAAGGGACAGGCCATGGGGCATTCCCCCAGGATCTGTCCAAGTTTTGGAGGACACAGCCTCCTTTTTATCCCAATTTCCCAGCCACATTTCCCTTCTCTTTCCCTATTTCTGAGGTTCTTGAGAGGTTCAGACTTCTCAAAACACCTGATACCAAAGATTCCCCTCTAATATATAACCCTCCTTTTAATTTTTAATTCTAATGGAATTAAGGGTCTTTTCTTCCCCATTGTTTCTTTCATCTTTCAATGTCTAATTTCCTTTATCAGCAAACCTAAAGTTTATTTGTAAAAGCAAATCTCTTTTTCCATTCATCAATCAGTGAAATCCTTCCCATTGTTTCTTTTATCTCCCAGTGCTGGTTTTATCTACCAGCAGACCCACAGCTTGTTTGGAAAGACAAATCCACTATTCCTCTCACCTCCCACCCAAACCAGTCTGGGATTGGCCGAACTGGGAGCACTGGGAGTTGGCACTGGCTGGGAAATTCATGGCAGATTTTTTGTCACGAGCCCTTGTGGCCATGGCAGGGGGCTGAGAGCTCTGCTGGGAATGCTGGGGAGGTTTCGCTGCATGGAGAGCTGCAGGCTGGCCTCTGGGGGCTGCAGTGTTTATTTTGGCCAGCCCAGCGCCGGCTGTGCTCATCACAAGGTGTGATCACGCCTGCAGAGAGGCCCCCAAGAATCATTTTCAGCTCCCATCCCCTTGGTTCCAGCAGACAAGGCGAGAAATGGTACAATGCAGTTGGGGGCTATTGTGAAAAGCCTCTGCAAAGGATTTCTCACAGTGTGATGGAAGCTGGAATACTCATCTGGGCTCCAAGGGTTCTTTATTTAATTTATTTATTTATTTATTTGGTTTTCCCAGAGCCTGCTGTTGCTGATGTATTATTTATACAGCAGGAAATTAGACTCTGAGGACTCAAGTATTCTTCAAATAAGCTTCCTAATTCTGTCAATTAAGAATGCACAGGCTGCTGGGGTTCTGGCAGGGGATGAGCTGTGCAGGAGTGAAAGCTGCCCCTGGTCATTGCTCTGATGTGCTGCTGCAGAGATTTTCAGCTGGAGGAAAAAATCTCTTGGTCCCAAAATCAAAGGTGTGAGGTGCTGGGAGCGTTGTGTGGAGCAGCTCTGGCTGGTCCCAGGGGCACAGACAGCTCCCTGTGCTCTGGCAGGGGAATGCTGAAGTGCTGAGTGTGTGGTCACTCCCTGTTCTGCTCTGCAGTGAAGTCTGGGGCTTTTCCTTGCTGGTAACAAACAACCAGGGCTGGGAGCCTGTCAGGGATGAGTTTGGGGTCATTTACTCCCTAATTAATGCAGTAATTCTTCATGTGCTCCCGGTGTAGCTCCAGAGCAAATTAGTTAATGCGTAGTTAATACATAAAAGAGCATCTTCCCTCTTTCACTGCCTTTCTTTGACCAACCACTTATAAATGAGTTTGGAATTCTCCTTCTGCAGCAGGGCTGGGCACAGGGCTGCAGGATGGGCTGTTCCCACCTCCCTCAGGAAGGGGAGGGCGTGGGCCAGAGGGAGCAGGGAGAGCCTGTGCCCAACATCCAGCTGGGAGTGTTCCCTTCACCTGCAAAGGGCTCAGCCCGGCTCTGCCCCAGCATTCCAGAGCCAGGGAGAAGCCCCGGGGTCAGAGCCTGTGCCCGACATCCAGCTGGGAGTGTTGCCTTCTGTAGGAGCGTCGGGGGTGGGACAGAGACATCTCTGCAGCCAGGTCAGGAACTTGGGGTTCATTGCAAAGGGCCTGGGTGCAGGGCCCTGCTGGGAGCTGCCAGCCACAGCTGGAGCAGGCCTGAGAGAAGAGAGGGGCAGAGAGGATGAGAGGGTAAGAGAGTAAAAGGGTAAGAGAGCGAAGTTCCCGTTACAATACAATAAATTTTCTTCTGTGCTGAATATTCTGAGTCTCACTAACCAATCTAGTACAAGATACAAATCCTACAGCATTTACATACAGCCTGTAAGAATCATTACATTACCATACTGTGTTACATTTTAAACCCTAAAAACTCCTCTTTGGGCCCCTTCTGCCAAGCTGTAGGGTCTGCTCTGACCCTTGGAGCTGTCTGCAAGCAGAGGGTGTTGTTTCATCAAAAGGAGATTACTTTCAGCCAGCCACACCATTGTTTTCCAGTTGTTCAGTAACTGAGGGATCTCAAAGCTTGCTTGCATTTCAATCTCACTTATAGTGTCTATATTCTCAAAAGCTTTTGCCAGACAATCATATTTATAAGGCTTTCCTGTCTCATCTTCCCCAACAGCCTTCACCTGCAGAGGGCTCAGCCCAGCTGTGCCCCAGCATTCCAGAGCCAGGGAAAAGCCCCGGGGTCACTGGGCCCAGGGAGTCTCTCCAGCACATTCCAGTGCTCTGGGGCATTCCTGCACAGGAACCCAGCACAGGCAGAACTGGATGCTTGTCCTGCCCTCGGGCAGCTGTGAGAAAGGTGATACCTCTGAGGTGTCCCCTCCTGCCTCTCGTGACCTGGACATGTCCCTGCCACCCAGGCACTGCCTGGCTCTGCCTGAGGGAAGGAGCTTTATGGCTGCAGCACAGTTTTTCTTTTTTATCATTGCTGTGGATTTAATGTCCACTGCAAATGCAGATCTCTGCATCTGGAGGAGGGGTGGAGGCTGCTCTGCCTGCTCTGCTCAGGAAGCCCTCAGGAGGACAGGGACACAGCCCTCAGGTGCTGCCAGGGGACAGGGCAGGACTGTCACAGCAGGGCAGGGTGGGCTGGGGGATCCCCCTGCTCCTGGGGGGCTGCCAAGGGAATCCAGGGCAGGATGGATTCCCGTGTGCCCTGGGAATGTGGAACCAGCCCTGTGCAAGCAGAGATGTCCCCAGCACCCTGCACCCTTCCCAGTCCCCAGAGGCTGGCAGGGGACACAGCCTGGGCCAAGGGACCTGGGGAACCCAAGCCACAGGGCAGAGAGAAATAATTCCCACTGAGGGTTCTGTGACCCTTTGTGCCCTTGGATCCCCCTTTCTCCTCTCAGCTAAACAAGCGTCTCCTCCCAGCCCTCTGCAGCCCTGTCCCTGTGGAAAACCAGCAGCTGGGAGCAGGGCTGTGACTGTGGAAGCAGTTTTGGTCCTGATGGCAGTGCAGAGAGACGGGACGGGATGGGATGGGACGGGACGGGACGGGACGGGATGGGATGGGATGGGATGGGATGGGATGGGATGGGATGGGATATCCCAGCCCTTGGGACTCACACAAACCACAGCTCGGCAGCCCCCAGCCCTGGTGAGCTGCAGGAGGTGCCCAGGAGGTGGATGTGGGGAATGTCCTCTCCTGCTTTCCATGCAGCCAGAGCCAAACCCTGGCTGTGTCCCTGTGCAGGCAGCTGGGCACCAGCAGCAGAGGTGCTGCAGGGTGGCAGTGACCCTGCAGTGCTGGGGCAGCACACTGTGGCCCCTGTGCTGCTTCCCCAGCTGCTGTGGGAGGGGGAACACCCTGGGTGCAGCCTCAGGGTTCCTGGAGCAGGGTGGGACAGAGCAGAGCCATGAGGGGAATGTCCCACCACCCCTGATCAGGGGGCTCTCACCTTTTGTCGGGATCTCTCGCTGGTCAGAGTGACCCCAAGGAAAGTTAGAAAGTCTCTTTTCTCAGCCTGGCTCTTGAAGAAGGAGTCAGGGCTCTTCAGTTCTCGGTCTCAAGGTTGTTTATTTTATCTTATCTATAAAAAATTTTCTCTTGGCTTGCCGAGGTCAGCTCAGCAAGACAGTTCCAGGCACTCTGCCTGCCCCAGGGCAGTGTTATGTCTTAATACTAAAAACTACGTGTACAATATTTACAATTACTTTCCAATACCTATCACCTATGTTAGACAGTGAGCTTCTACTCTAAACCAATCTGTAAGTGCCACCATCACAGCAGAAGATGGAGGCCAAGGAGAAGGAGAAAAGCTGGACACACCCAATTCTCCTCATCTTGCCTCCTGAACCCCCATACCAAAACCCTAAAATCTACTTTTCCACCCTGTGATAACTTCACTAATATTCTACTTAAGCTGTTCTGGCTTGCTGATCTTCATACAAGGTTGGTAATTTGCTCCACGGCTCATAATCAAAACCACAGGGGCATTCTGGGCTCTGTGCCAGGCTCTCTGAGCCCCCTGGCAGGGGTCTTGGCTGCTCAGGACAGCCAGAGGGATGTCCTGGGTCCTGACAACCTTTTGTGGCCCTGGCAATGCCCAGCCCCTCCCTGGGGGTTTTCCAGGGCCTTCATCCCTGGGAGTCCTGCCTCCCACAGGACTCAGTGCTTTTGACATCTCCATCTCCCCTCAGTCCTCCCAGTCCTGCCAGGCCGTGCTGGTGCCTTCACTGGCTCTTCCCCTGTGCTTGGTGGGGCAGGAGCAGCCCATCCTCCCCCTGGGCATCTCCTCTGGGAGAGCAGCAAATCCAGAAATTGGGAGCAAAGCTCAGCTCAGCACCACAAAGGCTTCAAGGCCTGGGTTGAGCAGGAGACAAAAGCTGCCAGCAGGCTCTGGCTCCCAGGCTCTCCCTGCTGAGAGAAGCTCGTGGAATCTGAGCCACACGTGGCATTGGAGCTCTCTGTGCCCTTCATGCTTGTGGGGGAATAAAGGCTTTTCTTGTGGGCTCTGTGAGCTGAGCCTCTCCCTGTGCACACGTTTGCTATGGAAACCAGGCCCTGCTCTGCCAGCTCAGCCCTCAGCAGCGAGGAGCAGAGACAGGGTGGGAGACAACAAACACCAGAGAGACCCTGAGCCTCTGCTGCACCTCACCAGGGCACGCCTGGGGCAGCTCCCTGCCTCTCTGGCCTGGCTCCCAATTTGGGAGGGCAGGAGTAGGGAGGGGGACTGGGCACAGGAAGGGCAGAATGTTGTAGTGTGTTTTTATACTTTGTAATACTTTGAAGTAGTTTTGTTTTGTATCCCCATATTTTTTCCAAATGGTTCATCCCAGACTGTACCCCCTCCCTTTACCTGTGTTATCCCTCTCCCTGGATGAGCTCATCCCCAAACCCCCACCCTGGCTCTCTGTCAATCACTCAGCATCCCATCCCCTCCATCTAGAAGCTTCGGTCCAGGCTGTCGAGTGATTAGCCAGAGGCCAGGTGTCAGCCCCCCAAGCCTTGCCCCATGTGCTGTCCTAAATGTCAATCCCCCAGTACCCATCCCTTGGGGTCACTTATTGGTCAGTAAAATGTTATCTACTTTGGGTTTCCAGCTCCCTTTAAATGTACCCTTGGCACATCTCCTGGGGCTCTGGGCAGGAGGCCCCCTGAGGTGTAGGGGCTCCTTTGGGACTCCTGAATAAAACCTTGGATTAACCCCTGCTAAGAGTCGGTCCTTTATCTTCTACCGCTGTCTCTGGTGTCTCTTCTGCTGCAAAGGCGACCAGCCCAGGTGCCCTCAGTACCCTCGGGGCACAGAGAGTGTCTCCCCGCTGTCGGCCGTGTCGGGGCTGCCCCCCGGTGTCTGCCGACTCGGGACTGGCCGAGGGTTCCTGAGAGGCTCCCAGAGAGACAGAGACAGCAGAACAGCAGAATTCTCCCCATTTTGTTCATTTCTAAACAGATCCTTTTCTCCTCATTATTTCTCTTCTCAGTGTTTTCCAGCCCCTCCAGACAGGGATGCACAGAAATATCAGGCAGTGTTTTCAAGAGGCAGCACACTTACAAAACTAGGAGATGTGTCATTAAAAGTTTGGATTATTCCTGCTTTTCTGCTTTTGCCAGGAGCGTGGCAGGGACCTGCCAGGCAGCTCCTGGGAATGTCAGAGACTGTGGCTGAGAGGAGCTGGCCAGCCCTGGGGATCATTTTCCTGTCATTGTCAGACACCTTGGCATGGCAGGAGTGTCCTGCAGTGCTCAGGAATGGGGGAACCCAGGAATGGGGGAACCCAGGATTGGGGGAACCCAGGATTGGGGGAACCCAGGATTGGGGGAACCCAGGAATGGGGGAACCCAGGATTGGGGGAACCCAGGATTGGGGGAACCCAGGATTGGGGAAACCCAGGATTGGGGGAACCCAGGAATGGGGGAACCCAGGAATGGGGGAACCCAGGATTGGGGAAACCCAGGATTGGGGGAACCCAGGAATGGGGGAACCCAGGAATGGGGGAACCCAGGAATTGGGGGAACCCAGGCTTTGCCTGCCCAGCCGCTGCTGCCAGGGCTGTCCCCAGTGGAGCAGCTCTCTGCAGAGCCAGGAGGGACAGGGAGGAGGCTCTGTAAAACAGGGGGAAAAACCTCCTCCCCTCAGGGCCCTCAGGGCCTCACTGGGGGCTCTTGCAGGGGTGTGTGTAAAACACCTCCACTCTCCTGGGAACACTTTAAAAATGTAATAAAGGACAGTAGGAGACAAGGGCCAGAGAGCAAAGGTTACTATGGCACTCAGCCAAGAGCACCCTGTTATCTTCAGGGTACCCCTTAAATACCTTTAATTGCATCAGCCTGTTGCATATTCATAGTCCCTCATGCATAGTCAACTTTTCCCCAAACTCGTTCACATGTTCCAAGAACTGTTTAGCCTGGCTCCTCCTTGGAGCCTTTTTAGAGCGTGTGAATTCCTTGGTTGTGGCTTTGATCCATTCTTATCCCCTCGAGTTTGTGGCTCCTCCTTGGATCCACCATTTCAGAGCATGCACATTCCTTGGTTGTGGTTTTAGTCCTTTTTTATCCCCTCCATTTTTGGGCCTTGCTCCACACTGCCTTCAGCCAGTGAGTGCTGATGGCTGGCAGATCTGTACAGGGGTGCTCATCCCGTGTTCACTGGGTGTTATCCCATCCCAGCAGGCATTTAACACAAGCACACTGGTATCAGCTATTTCACTGGTATGTCTAGGCTTAATTAACAGCAGAAATAAAAACTATATCAGAGTTACTTTAACACTACACATATAAATCCATTTTAATGTTTGCAAAAAGCCAATATTATGATATGTATCTATAACAGGTGTCACTGCAAAAAAAACAGGGATCAGCCCCATGGGGATGTGTACATCCAATCTCCTTGTCCAGTGACGTTTATTTGATCGTGTGAAAGCCCCTGCAGGTCACCTTGGCCCTCAGTGGAGTCCAGGGCTGGTGTTTCCTCCTGAGCAGCAGTGTCCCAGAGTCTGGACCCAGAGCGATGCCCTCCCCCAAATCTGAGTGGTGAAATGCAGCTACAAACACCCCCCGACCTCTGGCATCTGTGGGGCACAGCAAATCCGTGCTTGAACCACAGCTGCCCTTGAAAAGGGGGAGAAGGATTCACCCTTCCATGGCTCAGCTGCAGGAGCCGTTCTGGGCAGTCCCCGGCTCTCCAGCCAGTCCCACATTTCAGGCAGGAACGCCTGAGCTGCCTCTGCGGCTCCTCCAGCTCTGTAAATCACCTCCCCCCGCCCGCCTGCCCTCCCCAGGAGTGCTTAAATCAACCCTAAATGAGCTCTTTTAAGGAAATGCGGGCAATCAGCGCTGAGTTATTGCGAGGCACAAGGGCTTTCTTAAAAGCGACGAGCACTTATTGGTCATCTGCACTCCAGAAGGCACAGCCCGGTAAATCAGAGCCCGCGGGCGAGCCTGGAGCTCAGCCTGTGCTGGAGGATTGTCGGCATTGTCCTCCCTCCCTGCTGGCTTTTCAAACAGTCCTCTGTCCTTCCACACCATCATCTGTTCTTCCACACCGTTCCCTGTCCTTTCAAACCATCCTCTATCCTTCCACACCCTCCCCTGTCCTTCCACACCATCCCCTGTCCTTCCACACCCTCCCCTGTCCTTCCACACCATCCTCTATCCTTCCACACCCTCCCCTGTCCTTCCACACCATCCCCTGTCCTTCCACACCATCCCCTGTCCTTCCAAACCATCCTCTGTCCTTTCCTGTCCTTCCACACCATTCCCTGTCCTTCCACACCATCCCCTGTCCTTCCACATCATCCTCTGTCCTTCCACACCATTCCCTGTCCTTCCACACCATCCACATCATCCTCTGTCCTTCCACACCATCCCCTGTCCTTCCACACCTTCCCTGTCCTTCCACACCATCCCCTGTCCTTCCACACCATCCTCTATCCTTCCACACCATCCTCTGTCCTTCCACACCATCCCCTGTCCTTCCACACCATCCCATCCTTCCACACCCTCTCCTGTCCTTCCACACCATCCTCTTCAGTGCTCAGGCTCTGGGTTTGAGCCCCTCTCCTGCTCTTTCCACACTGCCCTGCTCGGAGCCCACAGGAAATCAGAAAATCAAGGAAAATGGTGCCCTGTTCCTGAGGCAAGGGGTGTTGCTCTCTGCAGGGCTGGTGTGATTTGGGAGCCTGTCCCTGAGCCTTTCCTCATCCACCCCATTTGCAAAGAGCTGCAAACCTCAGGAACAGGGAAGGAGACTCCCAGAGAACACAGTCTGGGATATTTCATACCCCTCCTTCTCTCTGAGGTTCAGGTACAGTTCATGTTTCATCTTTTTGCCAGAAAAATAAAATAGCATCATAAAGTTGTGAGGAGCCCCTGAATGCAGAAGCTGGCACCTCAAACAGTGTGCTCAGTACCCTGAGGTCAGTGGCAAAGCCTGAAAAGTGCTGAGAGCTGCAGCGTGGGAGTGCCTCACATCCCTGCCTTGGGGCTGAGCTCAGGGGGGCTCCTGCCCCCTGCCTGCCTCTCCTCCTGAGCTGAGGAGCAGGGATGCTCCAGGGATGCTCCAGGGATGCTCCATCGTGTGTTTAACAGGAACAGGGACACTCCCCACAGCCTGATCCCATCATTTCCCTGCCGTGGCTGGCAGTGAGGGACAGCTCTGTCACCTCCCTGGTGGGAGGCATCCCGTGGGTCAGCCTCTGCCAAGGAAACCACAGGCCGTGTTTGGAGCTCCTTCTCTGGATTCTCCTGCTTTAAAAGCATTTCAGAGCTCCCTTTTGTCTGTAATGTCAGGGCAGTGGTTCTCGGGAGTTTGCAGTTTATTGCAGCCCCGAGACATGTGAAAAGTCTCTGTTTCAGTCCATACGTTTGAAGAATGAGTTGGAGCTCTTCAGTTCTCGGTCTCAGAGTTGTTTATTGTGTCTTATCTATAAAAATTTTTCTCCTGTCCAGCCGAGGTCCATTCAGCAGGACAGCCAGAGGCACTCTGACTGCCCCCAGGATGGTGTTATCTCTTTATACTGCAAACTATGTATAACATGTTTACAATTACTTTCCAATACCTATCACCTATGTTAGACAGTGAGTTTCTATTCTAAACCAACCCCAAAGTGCCAACATCACAGCAGAAGATGGAGGTAGAGAAGAAGAAGAAGAAAGGCTGGACACACCCAAGTCCCTCCATCTTGTCCCCAAAACCCCTTTTCTAAAAGCCCCAAAATCTACTTTTTCACCTAGTGATAATTTTGTTATTACACTACTTAAACTTCTGTGGCTTTCAGGTCTTCATACAAAGCTGGTAATTTGCTCCACGGGTCACAATCAAACCCACAGGTGTTCTGGGCTGTGTGCCAGGGTCTCTGAGCCCTCTGGCAGGGGTCCCGGCAACTCTGGACACCCAGAGGGATGTGCTGAGTTCTGACAAGTGGTGATAAATGTCATCTGTCCCCCAGGATACTGTACCTGCAGCCAGCTGTGGGTTTCTGGCAGGCTGGGGCAGTTTTGGGGTGCAGAAAGGGCAGCAGGAGCTGGAGTTCAGCACAGGGAGAGGCTGCAGGGGCAGTGGGAGGGCAGAGCTGAGTGACAGCTGTCAGTCAAACAATGTCTGGGGATGACAAACCCTCAGTGACCTCGCTCTCTCCAGGGCCTGGCACTTCACTGAAGTATTTCTTATTTTTCCACACTGAGTGTGCACTCTTGGGTGTCCAAACCTGGTCATGGTCACCTAACCAACTCCAAGTCCTAGGCCCTGCAAGGGGCTCTGAGCTGTCCCTGGAGCTTCTCCTCTCCAGGTGAGCACCCCCAGCTCTCCCAGCCTGGCTCCAGAGCAGAGGGGCTCCAGCCCTTGGAGCATCTCCATGGCCTCCTCTGGACTGGCTCCAGAGCTCTGAATCCTCCTGCTGTTGGACCCAGGGCTGCAGGCAGTGCTCCAGGTGGGCCAGGGCTCAGCAGAGAATGTGAACCCCAAATAACTGGTGGCAGCTTGGGGGTGACACCTCCCTGAGCTTTGCCATCAGGCTCAGAAGTGGGGGAGCCAAGGCAGAGGCTGCAGATCCCTGGTCCAGCAGCCATCCCAAGAGATGGGCAGGTGGGAAGGGAGAAGGGAGGGAAGTGGTGATCTGCAGCTCTTCCTTCCCAACCCAGATGCATCCAGCAGAGCAGGGATCCCGAGGGAGAAAGCAGAGCACAGCAGGAGCATGCAGGGGGGGAAGGAACCCTTTTCCCTGCCCTTCTCCGTGGAGCATTTCTGGTTTTTAATTCCCAGCTGTGTCATGTCAGATACAGGAACAGTCCTCAGAGCAGGGCCTGGAATAAACCTTCTCCTTCTGCTCTCTGTCCTGCTCTCAGGTTCATCTCCTGCCTCATTTTCTGCAAGCTCTGGTTGTATTTGTCATGGCAGAACTGTTTCAATTTCCAATTCTCCTTGACAAGGCTCCTGACCCAGCCCATTTGCTGCTCTCAAATCCACTTGGATGTGGCTGAGAGCTCCATGCTCAGTGCTCCCCCTTTCTCAGGAGCCTCCCACCAAGCCCTGAGATGCTCAGGGACGCACAGGCACAGCTTTGAGCTCGGGGATTTGCCTGGGAAGTGCAGGTGGACACAGAGTTTCACAGGACACCAGGAGCCTCTCCTCATGCTGTAATGCTCCTGCATCAACAATATCACTGTGAATCAGTGCAGGGGCTGTCTTTTGAAGAATTTGGTGATTTTTAACCTGCCCATGGGGTCTGACAGCTCTGCTGCCAGGATTTATGTGCCTTGGAGAGCACCTGAGGGATGTGGGAATGTGTGAGAGTGTGTGTGCTGAGCTGTGGTGCTGGGCCAGAGCTGCAGCTGATCATCCAAGAGGGGCTTGGTTGTTAAAAATAATTATTTACACCCAGGGGCTTTGCTTTCCACCATTTAAATTCACCTTCCCATTTTCCTAGCATCTGTCCCGTGCTGCTGTTAACAGTGTCTGAAATGTTCAGATCTCTTCATAAGCAAGACCCTCTCCATATACATCTTCATTTTTGCCTGGGGATGGAGCCCATCAGCATCTGGGGCTGTTTGTGCTGTGCTTGGCAGCCGTGCCCAGCTCAGCCCCTCCCCTGTCACTGCTGATCAGGACCAGGAGTGAAGGTGACACAGACTCCAGGTCTCTCACAAGGCTAATCCAAGTTTATTAGAAACCCATTCCTTTTCATACACCTTTCCTGATTGGTCATTTAATCAACTCCCATTACCACTGGCTAATTAAGAAGACACCCTTTGGTAAACATCTTATGAGAAACGAGAAACAACTGTTCAAAACACCAGCTGCAAGATTGTTTTCATTCTTTCTCTGAGCTCTCTCAAAGTTCCCCAGGACAATTCCTGGGAAAGTTGGACACTGGGGCTTGGAGCAGCCTGGGACAGAGGAAGGTGTCCCTGCCATGGCAGGGGTGGAACTCCATGATCTGAAAGGTCCCTTCCCACCCAGACCATTCTGGGATTCTGGGATTTGCCTGTAAAATCATCCCTCAGGCCAGCACAGCACCACAGGGCAGCCTGTTATTGGTTATTTGGCCTCCTTTTTGTCATCCCTATCCAAGGGAAAGGAAGGAAAGGACGTTTGGTGCTCCACAAAAAGAAATATTTCAGGAGAAAAAGCTTGGGGAAAAGGGGACAACAAAATGTCACCTTTCCAAGGCAGAAACGTGGGCAGAGTGTGTCTGTCCCAAGTTCTGCTCTCCCCAGAGTCAGAACTTCCCTGAATCCTCCAACTTAAACCAGCTGCAGTCCAAGTGCTCTCTGAAACCACAGCAGTGAACGACTAAATGACTTAAACCCTTTTCCAAAGGCAGGGAAGGTTTATCTGGCTTTCTCTCTCTGCCCAGGCTGTCAATATCCACATTGCCCAGCCCTGTCCCCCCCGCCTGGGGCTGGCACTGGGCTGGCACCAGCCCAGGTGTTCCCTCCAGCCCAGGTGTCTGCAGCTGATGCAAACTTCCTGTGAAAAACCCCAATCACTTGTTTTTAAAATTTAAAAGTTTAATGGTAATAAAATGGTTGTAAAAATAGCAATATAGTTAGAGTAATAAAAATTTGAACAATTTGAATTAGGACAATATGAGACAATAGAAACAAAGAGATACGGAAGTCTGGGTACCTTTTCTGGGCAAAATAAGCCTGGAAAAGGACCCACGTTAACAGAGGATTAACCCTTAAAAACAACAGCCTGTTACATATTCATACACCTCATCCATGATGCATAAATTCCATCCAAACACAGGATTCTGTCTGGTCAGTGTCAGCTTCTTCCTCTGAATCCTGACAGCATTTCCAGGGCTGAGCAGGCAGGAAGAAGTTCGTTTCTCCTGATAAGGGAGCAATAAATTCTCTTTCTCTGAAAGACTCAGGTGTCCTGTGGCTGCTATCTCAGTGCAATTCCTCTCTTTAAAAAAGTATCTTACATAGCATAGTTTCTATTTTAACATTTTGTTATAACTGAAAACTGTATTTAACACACTACATAAGAAAATTAATCCAGCATAACTTTCTAACATAACACATAGAATATTCATTTTAATATTTGTGAAAAGCCAATCATAAAATACACATTTTCCACACTTCCCTGGCAGTCTGAAGTTGTTTTCTCTGCCTGTAATGTCAGAGTGGCCGCAGAGGCCGTGCTCTGAAATGTCACATTGTTTGTGCTCCCTCCGGGGGACATGGGGCAGGGGCTGCAGCTCAAGGCCAGCTCCCACCATCGCTTTAAAGGCCGGGCCTTCATGCAAATGTTGGTAATGATCTCAGAGCTGTGGCCCCTTCCCTCCCCCTGCTGTTATTCCAGACAGTCCCAGGGACAGGGTGAGGGATGGAAAACCCATCCTGGGCTCCAGCTCCACACCTCAGGTGGGCAGGAAGATGCAGAAGAGGCACAGGTGGGGCTGTGCCCATCCAGTGGTGTCCCACTCCCTGGGAAGCTGGTGGGACCCTCTGCTCCATCAGAGCCCATTCAGACGTTCTTCAAAGTGCCACACATTGTCAGAATCTCCAAAATCACAGTTACAGGGTCCCCGGATGGGTGAGGCTGGAGGGAGCCCCGAGGGTCCCTGGAGTCCCCTCCTGCTCCAGCAGGGCCCTCCCAGAGCTCAGGGCACAGCAGGGTGTGCTCACAGCTCTGCCATGGCCCCAGGGAGGAGCCCCCAGAGCCTCTCTGGGCTCTGCTCAGGGCTGGGCACTGCCCAGGGCAGCAGTTCTGCCTCCTGGGCAGGGGCAGCTCCTGGGCTCAGGCCCTGCCCGTGGCTCTGGGGCCATCGCTGGGCCTGGAGCAGAGCCTGGGGCTGCTCTGAGCCTGCACACAGGGACAGACCGGGGGACACAGGGACACACAGACAGGGACAGACTGGGGGACACAGGGACACACAGACAGGGACAGACTGGGGGACACAGGGACACACAGGGACAGACTGGGGGACACAGGGACACACAGACAGGGACACACTGGGGGACACAGGGACACACAGACAGGGACACACTGGGGGACACACGGACACACAGACAGGGGGACACAGGGACAGACTGGGGGACACACGGACAGACAGACAGGGATAAACAGGCAGTGACAGACTGGGACACACACCCAGGGACAGACACACAGACACACCCAGGCACCCCCAGGGCTCAGCCCCTCTCTCTCCCTGGGCTCCTCTCCAGGCTGAGCAGCCCCAGCTCCCTCAGCCTCTCCTGGCCCCGAGCTGCTCCAGCCCTTGCTCAGCTCCAGGGGCTCCACCCCAGCCCGAACTCGGCTGAAGCCCTTTGGGCTGCCCCTCTCAGCCTAGCAGGTTTCTCCTCTCAGACTGGGGGTTTATAAAAAGCTCCTAAGTCAGAAATGCAGATTTCATGCCTTTTGTCTTTAATTTCACTGTGGTGCTGAGCTGCTCGTGCTGGGTGAGATCTGATCAGTGGTGACACAAAGTGGATTCAAACAAGTGCTGGGAGCTGACAGCCTCTTATTTATATATGGGTTTATTTTTTTAATCAGAGCCCTACACCGCTGATTTATTAATTTCTGCACGTCTCAGATGCAGCAAGGCTTACAAGCATCTCAACAGAAACCTTTTGTGTCCCTGCTTGCCAGGGCTTTTCAATTCTCTCTTTCTCATTTAGATTTTCTTCTCAGTCTCCTGTAAATGCCACTCAGCCATGGGCTTTGCTCCTATTGTGATTGTCAGGAATGGTTGAATTCCCACCCCCAGGCAGGAGGGATCCCTTCCTTCTCCAATTGTGGGGCTGCTCCTCCCAACATCCAGGGATTATTTTGACAGCTTAGAGAAATTGCTTTGATTTTGTGCATTAATGCTGCTCTCAAGCCTTAACACCTTTTTTTTCCCTCAAAGCTTGCTTTATTGCCTCCTCTCTGCTCTTCAGGAGCTGTTTTAAGTAGTCAGACTTCCACATTTGCCTTGAATATCTTCTCCCTCTTGTTTGAAGTCCCTGCCTTTGGAAAAGGGTTTAAGTCATTTAGTCTTTCACTGCAGAGAGCACTTGGACTGCAGCTGGTTTAAGTTGGAGGATTCAGGGAAGTTCTGACTCCGGGGAGAGCAGAACTTGGGACAGACACACTCTGCCCACATTTCTGCCTTGGAAAGGTGACATTTTGTTGTCCCCTTTTCCCCAAGCTTTTTCTCCTGAAATATTTCTTTTTGTGGAGCACCAAACGTCCTTTCCTTCCTTTCCCTTGGATAGGGATGACAAAAAGGAGGCCAAATAACCAATAACAGGCTGCCCTGTGGTGCTGTGCTGGTCTGAGGGATGATTTTACAGGCAAATCCCAGAATCCCAGAATGGTCTGGGTGGGAATGGACCTTTCAGATCATGGAATTCCACCCCTGCCATGGCAGGGACACCTTCCTCTGTCCCAGGCTGCTCCAAGCCCCAGTGTCCAACCTGGCCTTGGGCACTGCCAGTTGCTGAGTCCCATTGCGACACAGACTTCAAGCTGGGATTATTTTGCCCATAATTTCCTGGGGTTTTTTGGTTTCCCAGCTCTTTGCAAGCTGCCGGGAGTTGTCCTGGTGTGCCTTTGCTGTGCCCATGTGGTACCATCCCACATGGGGTTCCCTGTCATGGCACAGCTCAGTTAGGAGGTAAAATGGAACTAGAGAGGTCACACAACATCCCTCTCCTGTCCTCTCCTCTCCTCTCCTGTCCTGTCCTGTCCTGTCCTGTCCTGTCCTGTCCTGTCCTGTCCTGTCCTGTCCTGTCCTGTCCTCTCCTCTCCTCTCCTCTCCTCTCCTCTCCTCTCCTCTCCTCTCCTCTCCTCTCCTCTCCTCTCCTCTCCTCTCCTCCCCTCCCCTCCCCTCCCCTCCCCTCCCCTCCTCTCCCTCTCCTCTCCCCTTTCTCTGAGTTTCTTGGTGTTGTGGTTGAGGAGGAGCATCAGCCCCTAAGAGCTGCTGGAGCAGGGATCAATAACAATCGGATTCTTTCTGATCAGCTCCAGGAGCCCCAGGCAAGGAGTAACATTTGGCAACACAAGCTCAGAGCAAAAATTCCCTCCCAGTCCCCCAGCTCTTCCCTCTCTCATTATCAGGCATCACCTCTCAGCTCCTGGCAGCTCCTCACACACAGCTCTCTTATCTGCAGCCTTTCCCCTTCCTGATGAGCTGGAAGGAGGCTCATTTTCCCCACAAGGAGCAGTTTTCCAGCCTAGAACAATCTGCCAGCTCTTGCCACAGCCCTCCCTGTCATTTCTCCATCCCCACTAAAGCTGAAGCCTTCCCCAGCTCAGTTTAATTAACCTGCTATTTCCTGCCCTTCTCATTAGATCATTAAGGAGAGTTCTAACGAGCTGGGTGTGCTGGTGGCCCTGGTGGCCTGTCCCAGCACGTGTCCTCCTCTCCCTCCACCAGCCACTGAACACTGGGGGGATCTCCCAGGCAGAGCAGGGGTTCCTCCGTGGGGTGATGTGGACCAGGGTGGGTGCTGCTGGTCTGGCCAGAGCAGGAGTCAGAGGAACTTCCCCAGGCATTACTCGGGGAACTGTGAGAGACAGCTGCTCACTTTGAAAATTTAAAGAGGTTTATTAAACCTTAACAAAAATACAACAAAGGGCTAAATAAGGAAAAAGCTGCAGCACTGGGAGCTGCCCCTCGTGCACACCACATGGCCAGCTCATCTTCAAGATGGATGCTCAGTGTTTTATACCCATGGGGGTTGCATCAGCCAGCCCTGGCCCCTCCCAAGGTCTGTCAGTCAGCTCTTCTTTGCCATTTATCAGTGCAGACTGCTTTGGAACTGGATTGGAGCTCAGGTGTTGCCATGCTGCACCCCCTGAGCACCCCCAAGCTTTTCCATTCCCACCTGCCCCATGCAAGGGACACCTGTGCAGCTTCTTTGTACCTGTCCTGGACAACAATACAGGGGGGAAAGGGAACTGTGGGGAGAACAGAGGACACCTAAACTACAATAACATAACTGTACATCACTAAAGCTTTTCTTAATATTCACACAATAGTTATCTTTTAATTATGAGAGCCAATCATCTCATTATCCATCTATAACAGAACTTTTGAGAAAGTTCAGAGAAAAAATTAAAACAATCCTTAATCTTTACAACTAGTGGTTTAAAAGTGTTGTTTATTTGTAAGATGTATACCAAAAAAAAGTGTTATTCCTAATTAACCAGTAGTATAAGAAGTATTAATTAAGAACCAATCAAGTCCAGCTTTGTCGGAACTATCTATTAAAAATGTGCAATATTTGATAAACTCAACATTTTATCTTCTAAAAACAAAAGAATTTCTATCATTTCTTCATCCATCCATCCTTAATACAAGAACAACAGAGCAGTGGCTCCCCCAGCCCAGCAGAGCTGTCAGGAAGGAGCTGCTGCTCCTGAGCATGGTGTGGTCCTGCCTGGGGGGTGAGGGTGCAGGGCTCTCCCTCAGGCCAGGCTCTGGAAGGATAAAACAGACAGATCTCCGTCCCTTGTGCTCCTGGGTGCCTTAGGAGTGGTTAAGGAATGGTGGCACAGCCCTGGACACCTCTGCAAGCCTCACCATGCCCAGCTGGCCAAGCAGACCCTGCTTGCTCCACCAGCACCTGGGCATGGAAATGTGCTCCAAGAGAATTCATGTGACAGAAAGGTGCCTGGAATTTCGTCTACATTTGACACCTAAACTTCCCAGGGAGCTGGGATGACTTGGAGAGGGGCAGTGGCAGCTGCAGTTCAGGTTCTGGCAGCTCCTGGGGACATTTGCCACTGACAGAGACCCCTTGTCCCAAGGACAGGTCACTGCTGCTGCTTCACTCATGGAACCACAGAACTGTCTGGGTGGGAAGGGACCTTTTAAATGCCACCCCTGCCACCTCCTGCCATGGCAGGGACACCTCCCACTGTCCCAGGTTGCTCCAGCCCCAGTGTCCAGCCTGGCCTTGGGCACTGCCAGGGATCCAGGGGCAGCCACAGCTGCTCTGGGCACCCTGTGCCAGGGCCTGCCCACCCTCCCAGGGAACAATTCCTAATTCCCAATATCCCATCCAGCCCTGCCCTCTGGCAGTGGGAGCCATTCCCTGTGTCCTGTCCCTCCATCCCTTGTCCCCAGTCCCTTGCAGCTCTCCTGGAGCCCCTTCAGGCCCTGCAAGGGGCTCTGAGCTCTCCCTGGAGCCTTCTCCTCTCCAGGTGAGCACCCCCAGCTCTCCCAGCCTGGCTCCAGCCCTTGCAGCATCTCTGGTGCCTCCTCTGGGCTCTCTCCAGCAGCTCCAGGTCCCTCCTGTGCTGGTCCCAGGGCTGGGGCAGCTCTGCAGGTGGGGTCTCACCTGAGTGGGGCAGAGGGACAGAATCCCCTCCCTTGGTCCCACTCAGTGGGATCAGGCCAGGACATGCACAGAACAGAGCAGGATTTGTCCCTGGTTCCTTTGTCACCCTGATTTGGTGTCACCCTCCTGCACAGCCCCGTGGGGTCTGAGCAGGCTGTGCACAGGGGAACAGGGTTTGGGCTGTTTTCCCAGAAAAATGGCTGTGTGAGGGGGTGTCACCCCAAATCACGGCTAAGGAGGAAAGTAGGAAGGAAGAGGCCACAGGTGGTGAGGCAGAACCAGCAGCATCACATCCTGGGAGGAAACATTTCCACAGGCAGTGATTTAGGATTTGGGCTCTGGAGCTGAGGGGAGATTGGCTGAGTTTGCTTTGGAAAAGTCCTCAAGGAAGGGAAGGCAGAGACAGAGGCATCAGAAGTAGTGACAATTTGGAATTCCCAGCTTCACTCCAAAGCATTCCTGCTTTTCCTTTGAGAGGTCCCATGATGCCCCCCGTGAGGCTGGGAGGGGATTTGCTGGACACTTTTTGTGGAGTTTGGGGTTGAGAGGTGGCAATACTGAGCAGGCCTGGGCAGCAAGGCTGGCACCAGGAATACTTTGGGAAGGGAATTCTGCCAGAGCTCCTGCCAGAGCCAGCAGGGTTTGTGCTCCTTGTCCTTGCTCCTGTCAGAAGCTGCACAAATCATTTCCCCAGGGAAAGGAGTGTTGGCTTTCACTTTGCCAGGAAAAAAAAATAGCAAGGAGAACATGAGGAGATGGGGTTTTTTCTGTCTTCAAATCCACAAGATTTACTCTTCTTTTTCCTTGACTTGCATTATATGAGAAATCCCCCAAAAAACCCTTGTGAATATGCTGGGATGAGGCTTTTCCAGGCTGGAAGAGATGGGATATTCTGCTTGGAGATGAATGTATTACCCATGAGGTGCCATTTGCATGCCTGATATTATTGCTCCTACAGGTTTGAGCTTTCCAGTGGCATTTCTGGCATTCTGCTGTAATTTCTATTCATAATTTGACCAATTTCTTCCTTTTTTTCACTTGAGTTCATTCCTTTGATGAGATTATTCATATTTCCCCCACATCAGCAGTTGGTCCTTGGTCTCCCTTTCGTGCTGCAGGAGGTGAATTAAACAAAGATGGCAAATGAAATGGAAAGAAATTCACTTAGTCCCGTGAAATATTAACAGGCACTTATGGGAAGGGAGCCCTGCTGCTCTGGAAGGGCTCTGCTGGAGGGAGGGAGGGACCTGCAGGGTGGGAATTCTCTGTGCCCTGGACACTTGCAGGGCCTGGCTATGGGATGGTGATTGCTTTCAGTCAAATTTGTGGTTTGGTTCTTTCAATTGAGTGTGGTGTTGTGAGGGTCCCCAGGACAAAGTGAGAGATGAGAATTTGAAGTTCTCAGAAGGCTGATTTATTATTTTATGATCTTATATTAAAAGAAATGCTGTACTAAAACTATACAAAAGAAAGAGAGAGGAGACATCAGAAGGCTGGACAAGAATGAATAATAAAAACTCATGACTGACCAGAGTGTCCAACACAGCTGGACTGGGACTGGTAATTAATTTAAAACAATTCACATGTTGGGTAAACAATTCTCCAAATCACATTCCAGAGGAGCAAAACAGGGAGAGGCTGAGGCTGCTCATCTTCCCAGGAGAAGAAATCCTGGCAAAGGGATTTTTCAGAAAATATCACGGTGACAATTGAGGAATGAGCCCCAGGGGCTGAGCTCAGGGCCAGGCTGAGCCTGTGTGCTTGGGGTGGCAGGGGAAGGACAGGTGGCCCTGCCACCAGGGCTGGAGGGGTGACAGCAACGCCCAGTCCTGGGGACAAACAGCTCCCATGGGAAGGAGAAAATCCTGTTTATTCAAGGAAATCTTTTCTTTCCTCTGCAATGATCCTGAATGCTCCAACAACTGTGGAGAGGGATGTCCAGCTGGGATGAGAGCCCATCCTCCAGGATGGTTTATGGGCAATAATCCCACAGGGATGGATCCTCCAGCCCTTTCTCAGGAGTGTGGGTGGGAGCATGGCCAGAGCTTGCTGACAAGATCCTGGCTCTAATTCCTTATAAACCTGAAAACAAGAGGATTCCCAGAGGCAGGGAAGGCCAGGGAAGGTTGGAAGCAGCAAGTGTGAAAGCCCTGGAGGTGAGGAGAGGCTGCTCAGCTCAGGAGCTGTGCTGTGGAGAAAGAGGAGATGTTAACAGAGCTAAGGATCAAAGGCACAGAAATCCAGAGAAAAATACCTGGAAAATACCTGGAAAAGACTGTCCAGGGCGTCACCATCCCTGGAAGTGCTCCAGAAACGTGTCCCCATGGCACCTGGGGACATGGTTCAACAGCACTGGGTTGACATTTGGACTTGAAAATCTTAGAGGGCTTTTCCAATCTTATTGATTCTACAATTCCATGAAACACCAATAATTTCCACTGCTATATTTCCCAGAATTTTTTTCTAAACCCAATTGTCTTCTTTTTATTTTTTTTTCTGATGTTGTTTTTAAAGGTATTGCTGTCACAATTATTTATTGATGGCATCACCTGGAAGCCAGCAAGCCCCAGGCTTGGACTGATGTCCTGGTGGATGAGATGTGCACAAACTCCCCCAGCCTCTGCCCATGGATCTGGATTATGATAAGAAATTCAGATTTATGTCAGGTGCTCAATTTTCATGGTGGAGAATATATCCTGTCTCTGGAATCAATGGGCAGTTATTAAATGGATTAAGAAAAAGGCAGCTTAAAGCCCTCAAAATGCGATTGTTGGTGGAGGATCAGTGCAGAACAAGCTGCTTGCACAGGAGCTTTGCAGGATCCAGCTTCCACCCAGCTGTATTTCCCTGTTTTCATGAATGATCCAGAAAATATCTATAAATTCCTGCCCGTGCAGTTGGCAGCTGGCTGGGATTTTGCCCTGATAGATGAAGATGAAGGCAGGGCTCTAATGCAGAGCAACTGCAGCTGCCTGGGAGAGAGGCAGCAGGAAAAAGGGAATTGAAATCCAGCAGGTGCTCACCTGGGAGCAGGGAATGGGGACCTCTCCAGCAGCCTGGGAGCTGCAGGGCCTAAAACTGATTGAAGGCCCCATTGGAGAGCAGGTGATTATGGACATTGAATGCCCTGCAGTGGGGAAATGGATGGGCACAGGGAACAGAGGAGGCTGCAGGTGGAACAGGAGTTTGATCCACCTGGAGGGAAAAGCAGAAGGGGGCTCTCATTTCTCTGCCTGCAATGAGACCTTGAACTGAGGACTTCGGGCATGGAAGTCTGGTGTGAATTCCTGGTGGAATTCTGTGGGATCTCAGGGTGGGTGTGAGGTGAGGGCAGCTCAGCGCAGCACCAGGGGCTCAAACCCTGCTGGGCTGCAGGATCCTTTCCCCATTGCTCACATCTCAATTCCCAGGAAAACAGGGAGCTGTGTAATTAGCAGCCTGTTGTGTCCTTGCTCATCTTGGCACATTTCAGAGGAATATGTTTATTTCTAGAGCTGTGGGTGTCGTGCTCCTCACCTGGGAGCGTGGCTGAGAGAGCTGCACTCACCTGAGACACACAAACTTACCAAAAACCAGTCCCAGCTCGGTCTGGGAATGAAAGGACAAGCCAGGGATGTGTGCCAGGAGCTGGGAGAGATGCTGGGGGAAAGGGGAAAGGAGGATGTGGCATTCACATTTTCTGGAAAAATCCCTTCACCCAGGATTTTTCTCTGGGAAGCTGAGAAGCCCCAGAGAAAAAGGAAAACAATTCTTATCTCATTTGCTTCTCCGGTGTTTTGCTCCTTTTGAATGTGTTTGGAGATTGTTTACCCACAGGTGATTGTTCCACTGGATTCTGCTGTGAGTTGTTTTCACTCTTTGGCCAATCAGGGCCAAGCTGTATCGGGACTCTGGAAGAGTCACGAGTTTTCATTATTATCTTTTTAGCATTCAGTAAGTATCCTTTCTGTATTCTTTAGTATAGTTTAGTATAGTATTCTTTAATATAATATAGTATCATAAAATAATAAATTAGCCTTCTGAGAAGAAATAGTCAGATCCTTCCTTCCTTCCTTCCTTCCTTCCTTCCTTCCTTCCTTCCTTCCTTCCTTCCTTCCTTCCTTCCTTCCTTCCTTCCTTCCTTCCTTCCTTCCTTCCTTCCTTCCTTCCTTCCTTCCTTCCTTCCTTCCTTCCTTCCTTCCTTCCTTCCTTCCTTCCTTCCTTCCTTCCTTCCTTCCTTCCTTCCTTCCTTCCTTCCTTCCTTCCTTCCTTCCTTCCTTCCTTCCTTCCTTCCTTCCTTCCTTCCTTCCTTCCTTCCTTCCTTCCTTCCTTCCTTCCTTCCTTCCTTCCTCCCTCCCTCCCTCCCTCCCTCCCTCCCTCCCCTAGGTGAATCCAAATACCATAGAAGGGAGAGGGGGAGCATGGCGAGGCTGGAGGGGCTGAGTGTCCCAGGGGGATCAGGGATGTCCTGAGCTGCTGAAGGCCACGTTGAGGTGGAGACCTCACAGATCCCAGCTCTGCTCCTCCCCTGCTCCAGGTGACAAACCTGGGGATATCTGGAGAGCTCTGGTCCTCCAGGCCCAGCAAGGGGAGCAGCAAGTTGCGAGCAGGGCAGAGAAATCTGATCTCCAGTGTCCTGTGCCTGCTCTCTGCCGTGGTCATTCCGCTGTTCTCTGGGACCGTGGCTGTGTCCAAGGTTGGGGTTGGAATGTTCTCCCCCTCCCTGTCCTGCCTGGGCTGCCTGGGGCTGTTTGCTCACACACGACCAAACTGAGGCCATGGGGGATGTTTGGAACAACTTTCCCTTCCAGGCTCTTTCCTGAACTTCATCCCTGCACTCCACATGGTGCAGATGCTGGGGCTGCAAGCAAAAACTGAGATAATGTTATTTCAGAGGAAAACCAAGGAAAATGCTGCCTTGGGCAAGGGGCTCTTCCAGAAGCTGTGGGGATGGGATTTGCAGCTGGCAGGGGGTGCAGTCCCAGATGGCTGGGGGGGAGCAGGTGTAAATTCCATCTGGAGCTTCACCTCTCCTCTCCCTGAGTCACTCACACACAGAGCAGCCACCAACGCCAGGTTTGGAGCTGCAGGAAACTCTCCTTCTTCCTGAGAAGGTTTTGAAGATTCCTGAGGTACTCTATGCCCCATGGGGAACTAAATCATCTCAGGAACCTGCATTTCCTTCCTTTGGACACCTGTTTGTCCCTGATTTTTTACAGATATGGCACAGATAATCCCGAATTCTGGAGGAGCTGCTTGTGATTCACAGTGAATATTTTGTCACTTCATTCTTCCCAGCGTGGGGATGGAAGGGTGGCAGGATCACACATGATCCTGCTCGTGCAGTGTGCTGGATGCATCCCATCTGGATAGGATGGGAATGAGGACTGGGGTGATTTAGGGTGCCCTCAGCAGAGTGCTGGAACCAGGAACAGCTTTTGTGGTCTCGTTCTTAGGGATCTGCTGGGTTTGGCTTTACTGGGCTGGGTGTGGGTTTTGGCCATGGGCCTCTTGGGAAAAGCCAGTGTGACAGGGACAGATTTTGGGGAAAAAATCCTTCCCTGGCAGGGTGGGCAGGCCCTGGCACAGGTGCCCAGAGCAGCTGTGGCTGCCCCTGGATCCCTGGCAGTGCCCAAGGCCAGGCTGGACATTGGGGCTGGGAGCACCTGGGACAGTGGGAGGTGTCCCTGCCTATGGCAGGGGTGGAATGAAATGGGATTTAAGGTCCCTCCCAACCAGACCATCCCATAATCCTGTGACAGCTGTGACAATACCATGGCCATTGGTGGCTGTCACTTGGAGAAAGTGCAGCTGTGACGTTTCATGTTACCCTGGGATGGTTTGGGTGGGAAGAGACCTTAAAGATGAACTCATTCCAACCCCTCTGGTTCTCCCAGGCTGTGAGGAAGGACCCCTCCCTCCTCCTCCTTGGCTCCCTGTGCTCAGTGTGGCTGGGCCCAGCCTGGCAGGTGCCCAGTGCAGCCCTGGGAGGTGGATCAGGACCACAGCAGCTACTCAGAGCTGCTCTCCAGGATGAATTCAGTGGGATTTGGAGAGCTCAGCAGGTGCCTGCAGCCTTTCAGGGGTCTCCTCCTGCCCATTCCCTTCCCCTTTTGGTGCCCATTTTTTCCCAGGAGTGCCTCAAGTTTTCCAAATGCCATGTGCTTCTCTTTGGGCTTTTTCTGCCTCCCATCCGGCTCCCACAGCCTTGGGTCCCTGCCTTTGGCACAGCTGGCCCCTGCTCTGTGCACCTCCAGGAGATTTTGCCCTCTCCTCCTGCTGTCAGTGTGGAATTTGGTACCTGGCAAAAGCCAAACTCACCTGCTCCGAGCCAAATCCCCACAAACCCCACGTGCTCCCTGTCCTGCTGCTGTGCTGCAGGGGCTCTGTGCTGCCCCACTGCTGGAAAGGGCACCAGGACAAGGCTTTGCATCGTGTTCTCAGGAGAGCTGGGCATGCCCATGGGTATTCCAGCTCCAGACAGGATCACATCCTGACAAGGGCCACACTCCTGCTTGCACTAGGGAAACCGGTTCTGGGGAAGGAAATGGGAATACTGGGAGTTTGGGTGGGCAGCAGCATCTGAGACTGGCAGTGTCTGCACAGAAAGGAGCAGGGTTGATCTGTGCCAAGCCCAGGACTGGAATAAACCCACCTAAGAGGCCTTTTCCACAGCAATTCCCCATGGTTTACTTTAAGCTCATCATTTTCTCCCTTTAAAGGTCAGGAGCTTTCCCCTTCCAGTTGTGCCACAAATGGAAAGAGGTCAGGTGGCAGCCATGCAGATTTATTCTGTATTACATGAGAACAGCTGAAAATTCTGTTTGTGCTGATGGGCCTGGCAGAGAGAGCCCCACCAGGTGAGGGGCAGAGCACTCACTGCAAAATGGACTGGTGTAGCCATTGGATTTCCCAGTGCCTACCCATAGGAATAACTAGGTCAGGTTTTCAGGGCTTAAGAACCTCAAAGATTATTCCTGATTTTATGAAAATAATTTTAAATACCATCTTTGACCTGTGTGGGTTGGCCAAGTCCTTATTTATTGTTCCCTGTAAGGGAGGGGAGGTGCTAAAATGGAATTTCCAGAAAAGCTGTGGAACTTCTGTAAAAATCCATCTGAAGCCCTGCATACATTTGTTTAAACCTCTGCAGCTGTCCATCCAAATCTGTGCAAAATTCCATCTGAATCTCTGCAATTGTCCATCCAAAGCTCTGCAAAGTCCATCTAAATCTCTGCAAAACTCCATCTGAACCTCTGCAAACTCCATCTGAACCTCTGCAACTGTCCATCTGAACCTCTGCAATTTTCCACCTGAAACTCTGCAATTTCCACCTGAACACCTGGAAAATTCCATCTGAACCTCTGCCATGGTCCCTCTGAACCTCTACAAAATTCCATCTGCTCCTCTGCAATTTTCCATCTGAACTTCTGCAAAATTCCCTCTAAATCTCTGCCCAATCCCACCTGCACCTCTGCCATGGTCCGAGCTGCCCCTGCACCCCAAGTATTGCACAGTGGAGTACAGCAAAAACATCTGGAGCAGCATTCCCACAGGGACCTGAGGTTTGGAAGAATCCCCAAGAGGGGAAAGAAGGTTTTCTGTCTGGTAGGGAGCCAGGGAAGCTCTGCCTCAGGCCACTGTTTGCCCAGGGCTTGGAGAAGGTGCCAGGGAAACGCTCCCACAATTTACAGCAGCATTCCCACCCCTGTCTGCTCCTGGATCCCACCTCAGCCCAGCCCAAATGTCCCTGGCCTGGCTCCCTGCAGCTCTTCTCACCTTCTCTTATTAGAATCAGGACTTTTCCCATTCCCTGGCCTCCCAGGGCACTCCTGGGCTGTAATAATTGATAATTGTTATTGTTAACCAGGGACCTGATGACTCCCTTGGTATTTCTCTCGGAAGGGTTCTGTGACCTTTTCTCTGAGCAGCTCTCACACCTCCGTGCCTTGCAGCAAGCCTTGGGAATTCAGCAGCATGGAAACCTCTGGCTACAGAAGAAACTTTAATTTTTGTGCTCCTCGCTGGGTTCTCATTCAAATGGGCTGAAATACAAACTGTTCACTCTGCCCTTCTCCTTCCTCTCCCTTCTGCTGCCCAGGGAAATGCTGGCAAAGCACCAAAACCATAACCCTGACCAAATGTTCTTAGGCTACAGCCAGCCTGCTGCCAAAATTTTGGTAGTGAGGGAGAGCCAGTGGCAGGGATGGGGAGCCCCACAAGTGGGAGCTGCTTCAGCACAGGCCAGGGAAGGATGGAACTGTCCCAGGGAAGGGCTGTGCTGCCCTGAGCTCCTGGAATGAGCTGTGGAGCTCAGCCCCCAGCCATGCTGAAGAACCAGTGCTCAAACCCCCCTGGAGGTTTGGGAGGATGAAGTGGAAGAATTGTACAAGATAGAACTCGTTTTTACCTTCTTCCCTTCAAAATATCCCTGTAATATTAAGTCTAAAACCACATAAGGGAGTGTGATTTAGGAGGGGAAGATGAAGACCTGAGGTGAGGAGCTGGCACATGCACTGCCTGGGATGCATTACGGAAATGACCTTGCAGCCCTGACCACAGCTGGCGTTTCTCCTGCTCAGACCTGTTCAGGATGTTCTGGAGGGGCTGTGCTGCCAAAGGAAAGGAAGAGCACCTCAGTCCCAAAGGTTAATGGGTCTGGATGCAATCCCAGAGGATGTGGGATCAGGGACAAGCCAGGGGTGGGGTTCAGGTGCCTAAATCACTGCCCTTCTGCTGCTCCCATCCCAGCAGCTCCAGGCAGGGCTGGCACAGGTCTCACACCGAGCTGTACCAATCCTGCCTGCAGCACCCCTGCTGCCTCAGGCCCCCAGGCCTGCCCAAAAGCGAATCAGCTCCTCATTTTCAGGCTGCTGGGATTCACCACTGGTGTTCTGGTGTGAGCTGGGGCCAAACTCCAGCCCCTGGACCTGAAGCATCCCCAGCAGAGCCTGGGGAGCCATTCAGAACCCCAGAGCTCACCCACCCCAGTGACCTCGCTGGCTGTCCCACCTGAGGGGGGTGTCTGACACCCCAAAATCCCCATGGAGATACAGAGGTACCCCAGGACCTGCTTCAGCCCCAAAATGCTGTGCTGCAGCTGCCTGGGGGTGGCAGGACCGGCTCTGCCCCACAGCTGTGACTCTGGTGCCTGTGCCAGGTGTTTCATGGAGGCAAAGCTTCACCCCCATCCTCTCCTCCCGGCTGGAGCCGCTCCAGCTGCGCCTCCATGCTCCATCCTTCCTCTCTGCAGCAGAAGGGAGGGAAATTCCAGACCACTCCGAGCCGATTGTCCTTCCTCACCGACCTCTCCATCCACCTCCCCTTGAAATGCATCAAAGCGCTGCCCTGTTCCCTGTGGCACAGGCACAGCCCCACCTTTGGCACGGGACAAAGCGGGAGGCACCAGGAGCAGCCGAGGGCGGGATTTCAAACGATGCCCATGGAATTTCAAACGATGCCCACTCCGAGTGGGGAATTCGGCAGCTCCAGCGTGTCCCTACTATAAACAAAGGCGAAACGCTGTGTGCATCAGCAAAAGGCTTTGTATTGTAAAATGTTCCCTTTATGTCCGAGCAGGAGAGAATTCTGATGATTATTGACCCTGCACTGCAGGAAAGCCACATTAGAATATCTCCAAATCAATGGCAGAGCAGAGCAGCGGGGAGAGGCCGGGCTCTGCAAAGGGCATCGCATTGCAGCTCGCTCTGGCCTCCTGAAAAAAAGTTTGCAAAGCATCTGTTGGAGGCCCCCGGAGCCTTTTCTTTCTAATTGCCACGTTTGACAAGGCGATGGCCCGGGGGAGCGGAGGAGAGGCAGATAATGGACCCACTTTAATTGCTTCCAGTTCCACGAGTCAGAGCACGCGGGAATGGCAAAGGGGAAGCTGCAGCTTCACTGAAGGAGCTTTCTGGCTTTCAGGAAAGCTCTGGAGGAACAAATGCTAAACTCAAAGCCAAAGTCTTGGAGGGACTGAAGGTTCCAGGTTCTGGAATTTCTTTCATGTTTTGCTTTTGATAGGAACTCTCGAGTTAAGTTTTAATCATGTTCTGAAAGAGGGAGGGGTGGTTTCTCAGCTGAGAGAGGAGGGGACAGGTGTCATTCCAAGAGCCTTTTCCTCAGGGATGGGCCCTGAGATGAGAGCTGAGGTGGGAGAGTCCAGCTGGAGGTGGAGGATCAAGATCCATTGGTGGTGGGAACTCACTGCAGATACAGCAGTCAGGATGGATTTATCTGGAAGGCGAAGGGAGGATGCTGTTCCCCACTGGGAGCTGTGTGGCATGTTCTGGGAATGGGCAGACAGGGAACCTTCTGACCTCCCTCCTCCCTGACAGCCCTGAATCACAGAATCCTGGAATGCTTTGGGTTGGGAAGGACCTTTAAGCTTATCTTCTTCCACCCCCCGAGACCTTCCACTATCCCAGGTTGCCCCAAGCCCCCATCCAACCTGACTTTGAATGTCTCCTGTCCTTCTAGCCTAAGGGCAGGGGGTTCCTGGAACAGTAAGGAGCTCACAGCCAGAGCTGAACCCAGCGCTCCAGGAAAACAAATTAAAATGTCCCTGTGCAAGGTCTGGGTGGCTGATGGCACTTGGTGTCCACTGGGGTCTGGGACACACTGAGACAGCTGCTGGTTGGACACCAGTCCCTGGAGAAGGGTTTTGGGGGAGCAGGGGAAGCCATGGCAGGATCCTTGGGATCTCTGTCACAGCACACCCAGCCTGGCTGGGGACAAAAGGGTCACCTTGGCTTCCCATGGCTTCATCCACTCCTGCCCTTCCCCCTGGCCCTGCTCTGGCTGGGACTGACACGCTGGGCTGTGCCATGGGTCAGCCAGGACACGGCTGGGCTGCACAGTGGGGAAGCCACTGGAAAAAGGCTTTGGGGGATGTTTGACAGGAACTGTCTCGCTGGAAGGAGCTAATCCGAGCAGCTCATGAGCACCGGGTCCCAAATTAAAGCGCACAGCCTGGCCCTGCTGTAATTAAATTCCCAGCAGCTCTCAGTGCCACTGACTCAGCGCTGCTGGCAGCCTCGGGGCATGGGGCGGGACAGGGGGCCGAGCCTGGCAGCAGCATGTGCCCCTTCCCTCCTGGGCACAGCCAGGAGCTGGCCAGGACCCTGCTGCCTGGCCAGGAGCTTCCCAGGGGAAGGGAGAGCCTGTGGGTCACCTGTGCCCGCACAGCTGTGGGACAGCTGGCACAGGGCAGGGTGATGCTCGTGGCTCACCTCTGCCAGCAGCTCTGTCCCCATGTACACAGGGATTTACATGGATTTACAGAGTCCTCAGGTGGAGCTGGCACAGGGATGGCGTCACTGTGCCTCCTCTCTGTTGGCAGTGGGTTTTTGCATTCCCTCTGCTGTTTCCCAGTTATTCCTAAGGCCTGTGGGAAGCACCCAGGCTGTGGCTGGACTGTCCCCAGGCCATGGCAGGGAGGAGCAGCCTGGGGACAGCTGGATGCTGCCCCAGTGTCCCAGTCTGAGCTGTTTTGCTGCAGTGAGAGGTGTTGCATGAGGAGGTGACTCCAGTGTCACCCCCGGCCCCATCACCCAAATCACTGCCAAGAGAGGCTCCAGCAAGTCCCGTTTCTCTGCCCATGGGGTTTCATTATCAGCTGCAGAGGGATGGCCAGAGAGTGGCCAGCACTGTTTTAATTTCCCAGGAGGCTGCTCTTGGTGTGCCATGGCTGCAGCAGGGAGTCTCAGCTGTCTCCTTTTACTGTGCTTCATGCAATGGGACGTGACACGTCAAAACATGACAAGGCAGCCAAAATGTGTCACAACACTGCACTCAAACTCTGCCTTGCAGGGTTGCTCAGCAGCTGATAGCATCAGGCTCCAATTATCTCTGCATGCTGAGCTGGGGTTTTTATCCCTTGTGGAATATGATATATGGGAGTCTCCTGCCTGTATTGAACTACTGGATCACATCAGATTTATTAACCACACATGGTGAATCGTTCTGACCAGACTGACACCCAAAGCTGGGATCCTGGCCTGTCCTTGCAGGAAGGAGACTTTCCCATCTTGGCTTTTCCAATTGTTATTCCTTCAGTGAAGATTTGGTGAGGTTTCTGTGTGATTAAAATCTGTTATTGCCGGTGTTTGACGTGGTTTCATTGGCCACGTCAGCACCTGCCAGGCTCTAAGGGGGGTGCAGCCACTGCCTTCAGATTCCCCCTGGGAATTTGCAAGGCTGGATTTGGCTCCAGTCTCCCCAGTTCATCCCATTCTGCTCCACTGGGCTTTCCTGTCTGGCTTTTTGCACTCTGCTTTTCCACCTTACTTTGCAATGAGGCAACAACGTTTTGGAACAATGTTTTGAGTTTTTCAAAATAAAAACCCTCCCACAACAGAGGCAAAACCCTCCCACAAAAGAGGCAAAGCTGCTCTTGTCCCTGGGCTGGAAATTCCCAGCGGTGGGGAGGATGTGTCCTCTGGCCAGAGGTGCTGTGAAGAGCTGGGAAGGAGTCACAGTGTCCCTGCTCACATGTGGCATTCCCAAATGGAGCCTCCCACTGCTCTGGCTGCTTTCCATTCATTTCATCTCCCGTGTGGAGGAATCAGACTAATTACTGGCTGCTAATTGCTGGGAAAGCAGAGCTGGCACTGCCTCCCTTCCCACCAGCAGCAGGGAACAGCCTGGCTCTCCTCAGGTCTCTCAGCAGGACCTTCAGGGACCCTCGAGGTCCCTTTGGAGAAGGTGCTGCTCTGTCCATCCCCTCCTTCCCTGCAGGCTCATTCCCAGCTCCCCAGCTGGGGAATTTGGTGAACCAAAATGCTTCCCTGGGATTCCAGTGCAGCCCAACTCCTGGGGAAGTGGGTGGGCATCACCAGAAAAAAAATTGTTCCTCTCTGGGGTTTTCCAGCCCTATGGGGCTGCCAGCATGCTTGGGACACATGGAATCTGTCCCTGCCTTGCACACTCGGTGGGATCCCTGAATGAAGCCTTGAACGTGACTTCCTCCTACAACAGCATGATGGAAAATCCTGCTGTTTCCTCCTCTTCCTCGGTGGCTGCACAGGTTCAAAGGAAAAAAAAAATATGGGGAGAGAGGAAGCAGGAATATGTGGCTTAAAGTTTTGAGCAGGAGAAGGAAAGGATCCTTTTGGCCCTGAGACTTCTCCAGGCAGGTCTGACCTGAAAGTTATTCTCGGAATGTCTCACAGTTATTTCTCCCAGGAGATCAAATCAGTCCCAAATTATTTGTGGAAAGTCACAGTCATGTTTTGAGAGCAGTGTGGGGACACCTGCTTGTCTGGAAGAGTTGTTCCGTGACCCTGCAAAGTGAGGAGCTGGTGGCACTGCTGGGATGGGATTTGGGGTTTCCTGGTACATCCCAGGTGCTTTTCCAGGGCCTGAGCTGTGCCAGGTGTGCCCATGGCAGAGGGAAATGCCCCAGAATTTAGTCCCTTTGCTCACAGGTAAGATCTTGGGAACAGGGCTGGTGTTGGATGTGCAAATCCAAAGCACTGATCCCACTCTTTCACCTCCTGAGGGTGCAGGGCAGAGGAGGCACTGGGACTCCATCTCTGCAAGTGTGCATTGATTTAAGCTCTTGAGCTGTATGGCAGAATCCCATTTTTAATCCTACATTTTAATCACTGGCTGCCCTGGCATCTGTTTGTGGTTGGTGGTGTCACACTCGGAGGGGGAATTTCAGGCTCCTCTGCAGGAGAAGCGCTCTCCATGACCCTGCCTAATTCCCACCCCATTTCTGTCCTTCCTCAGGAAGCAAACTGCTGATTTTGGTGCTTTGCTTGAACATCCCATCAGAAGTGGAGTCCTGCCCCGGGGCGTGTGTATGCTACAGTGAACCCAAGATCACCATCAGCTGCCAGCAGCAGGGGCTGACAGCCATCCCCACGGAGATCCCCATCCAGAGCCAGCGCATCTTCCTGCACAACAACCGGATCACCCTGGTGAGGGCCACCAGCTTCACCTCCTGCCGCAACATGACCATCCTGTGGATCCACTCCAACAACATCAGCCTCATCGAGCCCGGGGCCTTCTACGGGCTCACCAAGCTGGAGGAGCTGGACCTCAGCGACAACACGAACCTGAAATCCATCAACCCCGTCACCTTCCGGGGGCTTGTGCACCTCCACACCCTCCACCTGGATCGCTGCGGGCTCCTGGAGCTCTCCACAGGGCTTTTCCGAGGGTTGTTCTCCTTGCAGTACCTCTACCTTCAGGATAATAACCTCCAGATCCTGCTGGACGACACGTTCATCGACCTGGCGAACCTCACGTACCTGTTTTTGCACGGGAACAAGATCAAGAGCCTGTCGGAGAACGTCTTCCGCGGGCTGATCAACCTGGACCGGCTGCTGCTGCACCAGAACAGGGTGAGCGTGGTGCACCGGCGCGCCTTCCACGACCTGGGGAAGGTGATGACCTTGTACCTGTTCAACAACAACCTGACCGTGCTCACGGGGGACACCATGGCCCCCCTGGTGTCCCTGCAGTACCTGCGCCTCAACGGCAACCAGTGGATCTGTGACTGCCAGGCCCGTTCGCTCTGGAATTGGTTTAAGCAGTTCAAGGGCTCCTCCTCGGAGCTGGAGTGCCACCTGCCCCCTCGCCTGGCGGGGCGGGACCTGAAGCGGCTGCAGAGCTCGGAGCTGGACAGCTGCGTGGACTCCTTCAACCAGATCCGCACCAGCGTCTTCAGCACCAAAACCAGGTCGGGGAAGCTCCCGACGGGGCTGCCCCCGCTGGGCTCCCACGACGGCTCCTCCAAGTGCTGCCAGCCAGAGATGGACAAGTCCTTTATTTACGAGGCCAAGGGCAAGGCAGGGCCCTCCTCCCACAGCAGCCGCTCATCCAACAACCACCTCAAGGAGAAGGAGAACATGTCCAGGCCCAAGTACATGGAGACGGACCGTTCCAAAAACGGCAGCAACAAGCAGATAAACGATTCCCCCTTTGGGACCTTCCCCAGCATTGTAGACCCTCCTTTGACCAAGTTGAGACCCGAATTTCTAGAGCCCATTGAACCTTCCACAGTCCCAACCAAAAAGAGGCAGGGCTGCTCTAAAAAGAACAGATCAAAGGCCCAGTGCCGCCTCACCCAGCAGGGGAACAGCTCCACGTTACAGCTCAGCCTAAGCCTTTTGATCCCCCCCTTGGTGTGGAGCTTACTGTTATTCTGCTAAAATTAACTCTTTTCCTGGGTTGATGACACTTTAATACTCGACTTTTGCTGACCTCCATAAATGTTGCAAACAAAAGCAGGACTCCCATCCACCCTGAGAAAGCTTTGTTACACAAAACTTAACTGGATGCCTTTATTAAAACAAACAAACAAACAAACAAAACAAAACAAAAAAAAGACAAATACTGAGATGTACATAATTTATTTGTCCTGAAACCTGTGAATTATACCTTTGGTCTTCGGAACTGCACTTGCCCACAAAGCAGCTTTTGCTACAGCAGATGGTAAAGAAATATGGTTTATTTACAGGAAAAAAAAAAAAGAAGTGTAAGAAATGCTCTGAAAAGAATGTCTAAAATCTGTTTGTAACTCACCATCTCACTGAACAATGTTGCAGGTTCCCATTTGCAGAGGTAATGGATTTGATGCTGTTTTAATCCTATGTTGATGACTCTTGCAGTTTTTCCGTCTCCATTCCATCCTTCACACCACGTTTACGGGCAGCATTTGTTAAAGAATGCTGCCTGCCCCTTCACAAGATTGCAGTATATATAGATATGCATTTTATTTTACTTGTGTACAAGTATACAAAAAAAACCTATAAAATAAAGATTTCTTTTTCCTAAGTGGTTGTCATCTGCGAGGGGTGAAGGACTGGGAGCAGCTGAAAAGCTGAAGATTTAAAAGGATGTGAAGTGTGATCTGAGCGTTTAACACCACAGTGATAAATAAGGCACTTTTGGATGGTTATGCAACCTATAACTGGTGCCAGCAAAGGGTTTGGTTGTGTGAAACATGCCCTGCTCATGCTCCTGTTTCCCTGCAAACTGTTCCACCTCCTCCCAGCATCACTCGGGTTTCAGAATGATCAGAAGAGCAGGAAATGCTGGCCCAGCCCCTCAGAGCTGGGGCAGAGGAATGTCAGAAACAACCCCAAGCTTTGGGCAGGGCTGTTTTTCTCCTGCTCTGTACAGATGGGCTCAGCTCTGTGGTATGTCCCGAGTGGAGCACCACTGGGATTTAGGAAATAGGAGGATTCTCCCCAGAAACACAGGGCCTGGCAGCTCAGGTGCCATCCCTGGTGTCACTGTGCCGCTGGCTTCATCTCCAGGATGACCCTGGGATGCTGACAAAATAAAACCATTGCTCTCCATGTGCAGTGGATGCCACCCCATAGGACCCAGTGGGGCATAAAGTGGAGCTGGCTGTACCCCCCTGGCACTGCAGCCACCCCCTGGGCCAGGCTAGGAAGGGCTGGGCACAGAGCTTATCAGGAGACTGCTTTTCCTTATCAAAGCACAGAGATTGTCCTGTGCCCCTCTCTCCTGCTGTGTTTGGAGGTCTCTGAAGGCAGGAGCAGCCTGTTACACACAGCTGCCAGGGGATGGGGGCCAGAGAAGGGCAGTGCCACAGTGCCAAGGGAACTCCAGGTATTATGTGTGGAAGTCAGACTGGGGGGCTCCAGCTTGCACCATCCCTTGGGGTTCCCAGCATTGGGACTGGTGCTGAGCTTCCCAGAAGGAGAGAGGCACTGCCAGCCAGGAGTGAAGGCCATCAGCAGGGCCATGGCTTCCTTCCAGCCTTGTCCTAGGCCTGGTGGCATAGGAAGAGGGAGCAGAGACCATGGGGAGGAGCAGGAGGATGCTTGGATGGCTGATCTCCCACCTGGGGATGCTGTAGGGCAGGGCCTGTGCCCCACTCTGGGGTGCTGCTGGCTCTTCCCTCCCCTGCCACAGCCAGTTCCTGCCTGGGTGAGTGACAGGGAGTGCCCAAAGTGCTGCAGTTGTGATCTGTCTCCAAATCCATCCCTGGGGCTGGCAAAAAGGCGTGGCACAGACCCCTGGGAGTGAACATCTGCCTTGTGTCACCGCAGTGGGGACAGGCCTGTCCCTGCCAGCTGGGCAGGAGCTGCTGTGCAGGACAGCCCTGGGATTCCAGCAGATCCCATTCCTGCCAGCCCAGCTCCATGACCCACCCTCTGCAGAGGCTCCAGGTGTGTCTGGGTGCAAATTCATGGTCCTGCCAGAAGGATGGAGCAGGAAATCAGCGCCTGTGCTGGGACAGTGCCAGGTGAGCTGGCCAGCGCTGCCAGCCCTGCTGTGTGTGCCCAGTTTGGGGTGCACTTGCCCACACTCACAGGACACTGACTGGGACCTCTCCAGCCCCTTCCTGCCGTTCCTGCTCGGATCTGTCCCATCATGCCAGCATGGAAGGATTTCCCGAGGTCCTGCACTCTCTGTCTCATCCCAAAAAGCACCATCGAGACTCTTGAAGGATTCAAACCTACACTGGAATCTGAAGCTCAGGAGCAGAGAGCAGCTTGGTCAGCAGTGCCCCAAAGCCCATGGAAAAGCTGAAGATCTGCTGGATGCTGTGACATGGAACCTCCTGTTTGGGTCATAGGCTCAGTGTGACTGAGCAATGTACAGCAATTAGTGAGTCTTAGGTCCAAATTCCTGCTCCTTGGGCATGAGGAAGCCAGAGCAGGTGGCAAAAAATCAGGATGAATCTGGAAGGAAAAAACTGACAAAAAATGCCATTGTGGCATTTCCCCCAGCAGCTGAAGGGCAGAGCTGGGAGCTGGGCTTGCCCTGCCCAAAGCAGGGTCCAGGGGAGTTGGGCTCCCTGTGGACAACGCAAAGCAGACAAGGAATTCCTGTCACTCATCCTGAATGGAGCAGGAGCTGCTCTCTGCCAACCCAGTGACACCATTCCTGCTTTCTAGAGCTCGGCTCTGCTGTGCTTTCAGTGGCTCCTAGGACTATACATTGGCCACAAGCCCAGGAGAGTCCCTCGTGCTAATTTCCTAGATTTCCTGCTGTCCAGATGCCAATTCTGTGTTTACAGCCATTGAAATGACAAATATTGGAGAAGGGGATGCAGTGGGCAGGAGGAATTCCCGTAGAAGCTTGGCTGAACTCTGGTATTGGTGAGGTAGGAAAGGAGCTCAAATGAAGCGAATTTCACCCCTGCTTTGCACTTTGCTAGGGTTGGTACAATTCTTTCAGATATTCCCAGACTTATTTTACACTCAGATGTCGCTGAGTTGAGTGGGATTCACCCAGCAGGGCTCAGGACCTTGCTGGCTGTTCCCCATCTCAGGATCCTTCCTCTCCCTTCCTTTCTCACCATGCAAGTCACACTCAATTTTCTGCTCCTGTCACTGATGCCAGCAATGAAATCAGAGACAAAGGCAGCAGCAAGGAGCCAGGAGGGATAAGGGATGGGATCCCTGGGAAGAATGGGCTCCTCATCATCACAGAGAGCTGCAGCACTCAGCACCACTGTCCCCTGGCACTGCTGAAGAGGCAGCCACACCACAGGCCCTCAGGCAGTGGTGGGAACACACCGTGCTCACCCTTAATTCTCCAGAATTTGTCTCCATGGATTGCTGGCTGGTAGTTCAAAGCAGGAGGAGAACCAGAAGAGAAACCCTTCTTCCAGGTTTTCAGGTCCATCTGGAAGGACAATCCAAGCTGGCAAGGAGATGATTGTGCCCCTCCTTGTCATGGTCACATGGAAGGGTGCTTATCCTGCACCCCTCCCTCCCCCTTCTCATCCTCGGCACGGGGATGGGGCTGTTCCTCTGCCTGTGGATGGGGAAGTGGATTCCAAAGGCCTGTGCAGGTGGGGATTTGTCCCATCCTGAATGGGGTCCCTGGCACACAGGTGTGGCGATCCCCCACTGCAGGGGACCCCATCTCTGCTGGCAAGCTACAGCACCTGATGTGGACAGGTTTTATGGAGAGGAATTTCATCCAACTGGTTTTGAAAGACTTTCTTTTCTTTTGCTAATGGATGACTGTGATTCACCAGGATGAAACCTTCATGGAGGGATGCTGTGGCTCTGATGTAATTTCCATCAGCAAGACCTTTCCCGTCAAAGCTGGAGGCAAGAGAGGGATAATGCAACGTGGAAGAAGCCCCCTGATAGCCTGGTTCAGCAGATGTCCTGGCCATGGATCAGGAAGGACTGAGCTGCTCTGACACCTGTGGCTTGGGCAGTTCAAGTACAAGCTGTGTTCTCCTGAGGATCCGTCCCTGTTCCTGCGCAGAGCCCCTCCAAGCCTTTGGAATATGAACACTCTGAGTGTGGGCAGTGACAGAGCCCCATGGGGCTGGAGCTGGAGCTCGTGGCTGCAGCTGCTGAGTCAGCCCTGCTGGAACACCCAGCAGAGAGAAAGACCAGGAGCAGGACAGAGGCAGCCAGAGGGATCACGGGCAGGCAACTGGGGCACAGCCTCTGTCCACTGCCCACAGCAGGCTGTGTCCCCAGGAGCGTTCCAGGCATTTTGCTCCATGCAGAATGACAGAATCATGGAATATGCTGAGCTGGATAGGACAAGGATCATGGAGTCCCCCCTGTCCCTGCCCAGACCCCCCAACAACCCCACCCTGTCCATCCCTGGCAGTGCTGTCCAAAGGCTCCTGGAGCTCTGGCAGCCTCGGGGCCGTGCCCATGCCCTGGGGAGCCTGGGCAGTGCCAGCACCCTCTGGGGGAAGAACCTTGCCCTGAGCTCAGCCTGAGCTGCCCTGGCCCAGCTCCAGCCATGCCCTGGCTCCTGTCCTGCTCCCCTTGGTGCCTGCTCTGGTGGTGTCTCTTACCTTCAGACCTGAGGAATCCACAGTTGCCTTAAATGTGTTTGTTTCCCACTTCCCTCTCTTCCCCTGGATGTGGGAGGAGCTGCCTTTGCCTCTCCTGCCCTTCCCCTCGGACAGGGTGCTACCATTTCCAAGCTGTTCCCCCCAGCAACGGCACTGGGGCCCAGCTCAGCGTCCTGAGCTGAAATCAGCTCCTTAACAAAGCTCACCTGAGTCCTGCTTAGCTGCAAAAGGGTCTGGGGACCCTTTTCCCAGGCTTTTCTCATCTGAGGCTGGAGTCTCCTCACTCCTCCTTGGAGTTGGGGAACCAAAAGGAAAACCCCAAATCCCACAAGAATGAGGAGAGCACTGAGAGCTGTGTCAGGGAGCTCGTGTCCTCACCTGTCCATGGGGACGCTTGGGCTGCAGGCAGGTGGCATCTCTGCTCCACCCTTCCCCAAAAGAAGGTTCTGGGGCAGATTCCCAGCTGGCTGTGACTCCCCAGGGATGAGATCTCTGCTCCTAAAGAGATTCCCCATAACCCCGCGAGCAAGCTGTGTTTCCACATCTCTGCTCTGACACGGAGCAGATTATTCGAGCTGCTGAGTTTTGCTCCAAACAAACATGATGCATAGAAATAATAAAGGCTCGAAGGGTTTTTAATTCCAAGCTGTGTTTCTGGATTAGTTCCCCACCATTAGGCAGTCAGGGAGTAGAGTTTTTGCTGTTCTGCCTCCTTCTCAAAAGCAGGACAGGGTAAAAAATCCCAGAGGCATTGAGAGCTGGGGGTGGGCAGGAGAGCAGAGAGCAGGCAGGAGAGACAGGAGTTTTTTTAGGGATGATATCGGACCATGGTGCATCATTGCTGGTGGGAAGCTCTGGAGACAGCAGGAATTCTGCCTACAAGCATGGTGAGGGCAAGGAATCTGTGAAAACCTTTCTTATAAATCCAAAGTCAAACATTGAGTCTGGCTCGGGCCAGAAACTCTAATTAGAGCCCCCTTGATTTGTGCCATAAGTAGGACACTGCAGGGGGAACTGCTGAGGCAGGTGAGACTTATTGGAATTGCATCCCAGGGTATCTATAAATAGGGATAACAGAGGCTGGGCAAAAAGAGGCACAATGAGAATAACGGTGCACCCTGCCCACTCACTGAAGGATGAGGCACTTCAGATCTCAGAGTGACCCACCTTCCGTGCCGGTGGAGAGACTTGTTCTAGGTCAGCAGGTACCAAAACGGCCCAGCTGTCATCAAGCACAAAAACAGGGCCGTTTTTTGGGATGAAATCATCGCTTTTGATAGCCTGCTGCACTCCACATGGCAGCGACACGGGCGCTGCTCGCATGACTCACGGGCTGGGCTCCTGCGCAGCCTCTCGCGGGTGGGCGGCTCCATCTGCACGGATTTACTGGAGTCAGGGTCCTCCTGCAGGGCCTCACTGGAGTCAGGGTCCATCTGCACGGATTTACTGGTGTCAGGGTCTTCCTGCAGGACCTTACTGGTGTCAGGGTCCATCTGCAGGGCCTCACTGGTGTCAGGGTCCTCCTGCAGGGCCTTACTAGTGTCAGGGTCCATCTGCGCAGATTTACTGGAGTCAGGGTCCTCCTGCAGGGCCTTACTAGTGTCAGGGCCCATCTGCACAGATTTACTGGTGTCAGGATCCTCCTGCATGGATTTACTGGCGTCAGGGTCTTCTTTCAGGGCCTTTCTGGTGTCAGGGACCATCTGCACAGATTTACTGGCGTCGGTCTTCCTGCAGGCCTTACTGGTCCCAGTGTCCACCTGCAGGGCCTCACTGGTGTCAGGGTCCTCCTGCAGGGCCTCACTGGGGTCAGGTTCCATCTGCACGGATTTACTGGAGTCAGGGTCCTCCTGCAGGGCCTCACTGGTGTCAGGTTCCACCCTCAGGGGTTTATTTGTGCCAGGACCCACCCTCAGGGGTTTATATGTGCCTGGTTCCACCCTGAGGGGTTTATTTGTGTCTGGTTCCAGCCTCAGGGGTTTGTGTGTGCCAGGACCCACCCTCAGAGGTTGATGTGTACCAGGACCCACCCTCAGTGGCTGGCTCTGGGTCTGGCAGTGGGCAGTGCTTTGCTGACCGCTCAGCTCCTCTCTGCTGATGTGGCTGGGGCTGGGTTCCACCTGCATTTGTTGTTCTGTGGCTGGTCTGGAGTGTTATCCCTGGAATTTCAACGAGGGAGGGAACGACTGCAGAGTCTGGCGTGAGGAAGGAGGGCCAGGCTTTTCCGTGGGAGTAGGGAGCTCACGGTTTTGAAGCAGTGAGTCTGCACCTCTGGGGTGGTGCTGGTTGCTGGGGTTTAAACTGGAATTCCTGCAGCTCCCTGCTGAGCTGGGACATCCTGCTCTGTCTGCTTTCTGCTCCAGCCTCTCCAGTGCAGGTTAACGCAGCACCTCTGGAGAAGGAGCAGGAGCTCCCTGGCACAGGCAGCAGGAGCACAGCAGTGATACAGGGAACCTTTCCATGTGTCAGGAGCACCTTTCACCTGTCCCACCCGACAGGCTGGGACCCCCCTGCTGCCCTGAGCAGGGGCTGTGCTGGGCTCTCCTGTGCCCCTGGCTGCCAGGAGGGGCCCAGCACCTTCCTTCCACAGCACCCACCATGGGCAGTGCTCCCAGATCCTCTGAGCCCTGGGGCACAGCCAGGGAGATGCTGCAGCCCCTGGCAGTGTCACCTGAGCTCAGTGACACCACGGGTATGTCCTTCAGTCCCTTCCCAGGGCCCGGCTGGGTGCGTGGGCTGGCTCTGCAGACACATCCAAGCAGCAGGAGAAGGGCAGGATGCTGGGCTGCTCGCTGCTATCACCAGAGCCCAGCCCTGGAGTGGCTGCCTGAGGACTCGGATTGAGCTGCACGCCGCTAAATAAGGGCAGAGCTGCTCTTTTCTCCCCGGTGTTTCCATTCAAACCACAACAACAATGGAATATTTATGAGCTGTTTGCAGAAATGTCAAGAAGAGCCAGCAGTTGTACGAACACCCTCTCGGAGCAGTGGGCTGGGAGAGTTACCCTGTGTGATTCTTGCTCTGAGTGCTGCGTGGAATGGTTACAAACCCCCTGTGACATTCCCGTGCCCTCACAGCCGGACAGGAATCGATCACCATCACTCCACCATGAGCATCCCCACGCTCTCCCCAGCCAGCACCGGGGTCTGGGGGCTCTGCCTGCCCAGGAGGGCTCCCAGGAGGTGCAGGAGGCTGGGCAGCAGCAGCTCCTCACCCCCGCCAGGCGCTCGCACCACTTCCAGGCTCACTTCAAGGCTCCGGGACTAAATGTTCCCGTTGGCTTTGGGCAGTAAAAGCTGGAATTCTAACGAGGTTTCAGAGCCAGACTGTTACATTCTGTATTTCACTAAATGCCTTTTCTTTGCTCCTTTCCTGCCTTGCTGCCAGACTGACCTTGCTGGAATGTGGGGACGAAGGAGAAGCAACTTGAAGTCTGGGAATGCATTCCCACACACACCCTGATCTCTGTGAATTTGGGGTGGGAGTGGAAAAAACCCAGGACGTTTAACTTTTCTCTGTATGTTTTAATTTGTGCGTCACTTTTAGGAATTTTCCAACAATTCCAGCTTACCAGAGGTGTTGAATCCCAGCTTTCTCCATGCTCCATTAGGGTAAGTTCTAAATTGTTGGTTTGGTAGGATCTGAGACGTGCTTTGGACTTTGACCACATTGCTCTTGGCCTACTCTTGTCAGCTGGAGGGGTCAAGAATATTTAGGTGACATCAGAGGACCCTTCAGTTTTTGATTTGCTCTCTCCCTTGGAATATATTCTTTATTTCCAGCAGATCTGTGGGCTTTAAACAACCTATGAGATGATTTCCAGCCACTGATAGCTCTGGGAAGCAGAGCCATCCCAGAAGGAATGGAGGTTTTGTAGAATCATGGAATATCCTGAGTTGAAAGGCACCCATAAGGATCATCAGTCCAATTCCTGGCCCTGCACAGACACCCCAAAAACCCCAGCCTGGGCCTGGCTTTCTGGCAGAAAATATTTGGGAGAAAAAGTGGCCAGAGGGTTCAGGGAAGGAGCAAAGTGACCCTCAGCAGCCTCACTTTCCCTTGTGTTGGTGGTGCAGCTCCCACCTTGCCAGGGCCCTGCTCTGACTCTGGGTGCTCCTGGTCCTGGCCAGCCTGGTTCGGTGTCCCCACCCAAACCCTGGGCCCAGGAGCTCCAGTTTTGTCCAGCCTGGTGCCTCCAGGCCATACTGGGGAGTGCAGCTCTGCACTGGCCATTGCCATGTCCCTCCTGGCTTCTCCATGGACTGATTTCATGGCTTCCCCTTGGAGCTCTGGGGGCTCCTGGCCACCATCCCTTGATTTGCTCCCTCACCCAGGGCCTGTGGGAAAAGCTGTGGCTGGAGGGGCCTTTTCCAGTTGTGGCATTCTAATCCTGGCCTTTCCTGAGGGAGCATCTGCTCCTGCTGCTCCCTGACACATCCCAAACCTCACAGACTCCAGCTCAGAATGGGTGAGCAGAACAAAAAGCCACCCTGGTGGCCAAAAACTGGTCTGAAGCGGCCTTAGCTTTCTCCAGAGCTGCTAAATTCTGCTGCTTGCAAAACCTTTTGTGGTGCTGGAACAATGCATGTGTGTATAAGGAGAATCTAGGCAAGATTTCTACTTTCCAGTTATTTTTGGTTTGCTTGGAAAAAAATGAGGAGAGTGGGCTCCAAACCACATTCCAAAGGCTGGAAAGGAAGCATCTGGTGTGCCCAGGGGTTGTCATAGTGAAGATGAGTGACACATAATAATGATGAATCCAGAAACTTTCACCTTGATTTCCCTGCCTGGTGGAGCTTTGAAGTGAGCCTCTAATATTATGTTAGCAGTTTATTGTGTGTGCTTCATTAAAAATACATCACAGACCTCTCGGAGCTGGAAGGGACGCAAATTAGGTCAGCGAGTCCAGGCTCCTGCTGCTCTGCCAGGGCTCTGATCCTGCTAATGACTCCAGCCCAGCCCTGGCAGGTGCTCGTGTGCTGCCAATTCCAGCTCTGGGCTGACAGGGAAAACACGATTTCACTCTTTAAAACGTTCAGTTCTTGTTAAAAGGGGTTTGTTTCATGTTCCCTGCCCGGCTGGTGTTTGAGTGTGAGGGGGCAGCTCTGCCCCAGCCCTGAATCCCCCCCTGAGCCTGGGCTGAGCTCCCAGCATGGGCAGCAGGGCAGGGGGGATTCTGCCCCTCTGCCCCACTCAGGTGAGACCCCACCTGCAGAGCTGCCCCAGCCCTGGGCACAGCACAGGAGGGACCTGGAGCTGCTGGAGAGAGCCCAGAGGAGGCACCAGAGATGCTGCAAGGGCTGGAGCCAGGCTGGCAGAGCTGGGGGTGCTCACCTGGAGAGGAGAAGGCTCCAGGGAGAGCTGAGATGTCCTACAGCTCCCTCTGTGCTTTCAGCCAGGCAAAAGCAGGCTCTGGATTCAGCCCTGGAGCAGGGCAGTGTTGGGGTGTGACGTGGAGCTGCTCTCCTGTGGGACAGCTCCAGGCTGGAAGAACCTCGGTGGAGGAGTGAATCCAGGAATGTGGCAGTCCCTCCTCATGGCTTGGCCCCAGCCCTGCTGTTCCCTTGGCCACTCCTTTAGGATATAGTGTAGGTTTAGGTGCCTCAGCACCACCAAGGGAACAAGAATCCCTTTGTTCTGAGTTCTGTGATACCAGAGATGAAGGGTTTGCCTCCAACTCTTTGTCACTCTGAGCTGGAGGACATGAGGGACATGAGGCTTGCTGCCACCCCACTGTCATTCTGGGCTGATTCTGGAGGGATAGAATCTCTTGGGGTTGGTGGCAAAACAGCATCACCCATTTCATGTCTAGCTTGGGCTGCTAGTGCTGTGAGTGAGCCCAGGGTTAGGTGGGATATTGGCAAGAAATTCCTGGCTGGCAGGGTGGGCAGGCCTGGCACAGGGTGCCCAGAGCAGCTGTGGCTGCCCCTGGATCCCTGGCAATGCCCAAGGCCAGGCTGGACACTGGGGCTGGGAGCAGCCTGGGACAGTGGGAGGTGTCCCTGCCATGGCAGGAGTGGCACTGGATGGGCTTTAAGGCCTTTTCCAACCCAAACCAGTCTGGGATTCTGGGATTCTGTGATCCACCAACTCCATCAGCTCTCATGCGGGCATCCCAGGGAATCCAGGCACCAAGTCCTGCACCTGGAGCTGTGGGTCCTCCTGATGTGGGTCTGGATCTCAGCAACCTTGGAGATGCATCTGAGATGTGACTCAGGGCAGAACAACCTGACCCAGAGTTCTCTGCCCCTGCAATAAGGTTTGGCTGGGGTCAGTGTGGGGCTGGCACCTCTGGGGAGAAACAGAGCAGGTCTGCAGGAGAGGCACCAGCGGGGTTTGCCCTGAGGGACCATCACACCCCAGAGCTGTTGTGCTTTGCTCTGAGGTCCGTGAGCAGGGCCTGATCCCGTGGGGAGTTCAGAGCCCCTGGGAGCCCAGGGACCCCTCACTCTCACCTGCCTGGAAGCCCCAGCACCCCGAGGTGTCCAGCCTGGGCTCTGGGGCAGAGGACACTCATTCCAGCTTGAGGATGCTGCTGTTTTCCTCACTGGCTCCCCGGGGGAAGGAGAGCACAGCCCTTCATTAGCTGTAATTAGTGTCTGTCTGTCTTGGGTTGGGGCCACGGGCTCTGGGCTCTGCCAGAGCCGTGCTGAGCAGCCCGGCCTGACCTAGAAAACCCCTTAATGTGGTGTCGGTTCTGCAAGGGGCAAGGCTCTTATCTAATCACCAGCCCCATCCTTCAGCAGCACAGCCACCGCAGCCCAGTTAACTCAATTAGGAAATCACCACGCCGAGCTATTTACAGGCTGGGTGTAATGGCTGTAGCGACAGGAGACAGTGACAGGGAAACGAAGGGCACAAAGGGCTGTGATGGGATAACCGGCTTCCCCTGCACCCCCAGGCCGTGGCCAAGCCCTGCTGCTCCCTGGGGCTCTCTCCTTCCCACCGAGCCCCTCTCCCTGGGGCTCTTTCTTTATCATCTCTCAGCCTCAGAGAAACTGTCACATTTCCAAAGCATTTCAGCTGGAGAGGGGGCGTGGTGGTTTTTTTTTCTTTTTTTCTTTTTTTTTTTCCCTTTCCCCAAGAACCTTATTTTAAGGCTGTCCTCCCCCTCTCCCCTGCTCCAGGTCTGCTTTGCCTTGTGTTGCCCACTGGAGATGTCAGAGCTGCCCCCGGGGGGATGGAGCCCAGGTGCTGTGCTGGACATCCCCGGAGGTTCCCCAGGGAACGGGGTCAGCCCCTGGAAGGTTTGGGAAGCTGCTCCTTTAGGGCTCCCAGGACCTTTCCTTCCCACCTGCAAGAGCAGCCAAAGCAGGGTCACCAGAGCCCTGGTGACAGGAGTGCCACAGGGACAGGCAGGGCTGCTCTTCCTCACCCTGTTCCCTCCAGGAAGGGCTCAGCCCTGTGTTGTCACTGTTCACAGAGCAGTGGAGGGCCTGGGGGACTGAAATGCCCCAGATAGCCTCAAAGGGTGAGAGCAGAAGCGGGATTTGGGCACAAACTGCTGTGTTTACATCCAGGGCTCACATAATCATCAGAATTTAAATCCTGAATTGAGCAACAACCAGCATCTTTCCCAAATATATAAATTCACTTATGGATGGTTTCTCCTTTGTGTTTCCTCTCATGTCTCACCACCAGAGGAATATATCAGATCTGAGTGGATTTTGGAGACGTTTCCCCCCTCGGGATAGGCAGCTGGAGCTGGAAAGCCTGGCCTGGGGATGAGGCAGGAATTCCAGGGCTGCCCCCGGTGGGGTCAGACTCCTGGCAAACATTCCTTCAGATGAGGAACGAAATGATCTCATCCTTTCCCCCGTGGCCTCACCTCACTCAACCTCGAGAGCACCGGGGGTGGAAGAGCAGCTCTGTTCTGCTTCCCACAGGCACCGTTTCATGTGTGGCCTCTTTCCCCCAGCCCTGCTCTGGATACAGCACTAAAAATGGGCTGCTGCTCACTGCCCAGTGCTTCCCACCCAGCCAGGAAGGTGTGTCAACGTTGGGAAATAGGGAGGTTATTTTATCAGCATTGTAGGCAGTGTTTTTTTCCAGGTGCTGGAGAGCAGGGTTGGGGTTGGTGACCTCTCAGCTGCCCGAAATGCACCTGGGTTGTTGGGTTGTTAGAGCAGCAAAGTGCCAGGAAGCTGCTCCCAAACTCCTCCTTTTCAGCAAACAAAATATCTGTGATTGGACTGCTCTGAAGATGACACACAAGTTAAAAACAAAAAAAAAAACAACTAAACAAAAGCCACAAGAATAACAAAAAACCCCCTCAAAATGGTGGCATTTCTATTCTTTCCATCCCAAACATTCAGCTAACAGGCAGCATTTATAAAATCATGGACTGGTTTGTGTTGGGAGGGGCCTTTAAAGGACATTTGCTCCCACCCCCGGATCCCAGGCTGCTCCCAGCCCCAATGCCCAGCCTGGCCTTGGGCACTGCCAGGGATCCAGGGGCAGCCACAGCTGCTCTGGGCAGATTTCCCTGTGTCTCTGATGAGAGTGTTTTGGGGTGCAGGTTCATTCCCTGAATTTGTACCCCACACCATCCCTCAGAATTTCCATGGCCCCATCAGTGTCTTGAAGCTTCTCCAGCATTTTTTTGCTCCCAGTGCCACCTCCCAGGGCAGTTTGGAAGTCTCAGTGCTCCTGCCTCAGTCTCAGCAGGGAGCTGAGCCACCCAACATCCCAGTAATCCTTGAGGCCAGAAGAATTGGACCCAGTGGAAATATCAGCATTTTTCCAAATTTAATTTTTTTGCCTCAGGAGGATTGGAAAGACAAAAACTGTGTGTTCAACAGAAAAAAAAAAAAGCTGTGGGATTGATTCTATTTCAGGTTTGACATTGGAAGCAGAAGCTCAGTAACAGCAGCCTGCAGTGAGGTGCCAGTCCCTGAGAGAGGTGGGTGGGAGCCACCTCCTGTCCCCCAGGCCAGCCCTGGGAGCTCTGCCAAGGGTGGGGAGCACAGGCCTGGTCCCTGCTCTGCTTCTGCCCCTGTGAGAGCGATCTCAGCAGTGCCAGGCAGCCGAGAGGGCACTGGAGGCCAGGGGAGGTCCCAGGGGTTCCCTTTGCTTCCTCTTGCGGCGCACGTTGGGCTCAGTGTGAAATCCCCCAACTCCCTTCTCCTCGGGGGTCATTTCCCAGCTGCAGCACCGTGCCAGGCTCCTCCCATGGGCATGCAGAGGGCAGTCCCACCTGTCCCTGTGCCCTCTGCAGCACCTTGGCCTTCCCTCCCCTTTGTCCAGAGCCCTGCTTTCCCACATGGAGCAAAGGCGGCGTTTGTGCCTCAGTGTCCCCGTGGTGCCACATCCCACACTGATTCCCTGGTCCTGGGGTGCAAACTCATCCCCCAGCAGCAACCTCAGCATTCCCATGGCCACGTGGTGCCCATGGGTGTTGCAGAATCATAGAAACAATCACAGAGTCACTGAGTTTGGAAAAGACCTCCAAGACCATCGAGTCCAACCTTCGACCGTGCCCAGTAGTGCCAGGTACCACCTCTGCTCATTATTTGAACACTTCCAGGGATGGTGACTCCACCACTGCCCTGCCAGCCTGTGCCAATGCCTGACCACCCTTTCAGGGAAGAAATTTTCCAAATATCCCACCTGGACCTCCCCTGAAAGCTGGAAGCTTCACAAACATTTTTGTGCCCAGAGTCACCACGTGTGGAAGCTTGGAAGGCTCAGTGCTCCCACATCAGTCCCAGGGAACTGAGTCACACAGACTAAAATGTCTCCAAAACATCTCAGTTCCTTTCAGGAGCTTCTTTTTTTCAGCCTCAAGAAATGTTTTGCAGGTTGAGAACAGCCTGGGTGCCTCCTGCCTGAAGTTAATTAAGGGCTTTTGGTCAAGATGGAGCTGAGGGAAAAAATCCCCCCAAAAACTGGGCTTTTGCCCAAAATGCCTGTGGACATCTGTAAATCTGATAAGAGTCTGGATTTCTTTTCCTCAAGTTTTTGCAGGAAACATTTGCAACAGGAACATGCTAATGGATTTCTCACAAGGGCACGGAGTGACAGGACACAGGGAATGGATTTCAGCTGGAGGAGAGGAGATTTAAATTGGATATTGGGCAGGAATTGTTCCCTGGCAGGGTGGGCAGGCCCTGGCACAGGGTGCCCAGAGCAGCTGTGGCTGCCCCTGGATCCCTGGCAGTGCCCAAGGCCAGGTTGGACATTGGGGCTTGGAGCAGCCTGGGACAGTGGGAGGTGTCCCTGCCATGGCTGGGGTGGCACTGGATGGGCTTTGAGGCCTTTTCCAACCCAAACCATGCCATGATTCCATGAATCCACAGACTGTAACTGTCACTGAAAAAAACCCAAAAGACAACGGCTTTAAAAATGAAAATTTTAGTGGAAAACTGCAATCCCTGGGTGATTTCCTTTCCCAACACTAAGGGGAAATGTTGAAAAAAGTGGAATTTTGCTGTAAAGGAGTGGGAGCTGTTGCTGTTCCTCAGGCAGCTGGAGCATGAGCTCATAGAGGCAAAATAGAAGTGGAGCCTGTGCTCCGGGGGCGAAGGCGTCTGGGGAACAGGAGCAGATTGTTGCACCAGGGAAAGGCATTAGGATTCAACAAGTGCAAACTGACAGTCACGAGGAAGGAGCAGGGAGGGAGAAGATCAGGTTAATTAGCAGCCCAGAGGAATTGGAGGCCACGAGCTCAGCAGAACTTTGTGGAGGAATTAATTAAGGGTTTGTTTGGAGCTGAGCTTGACGATAAAGAAAAAACCTAAAAATCCCCTGTTGCATCCTGACACTGGAGCTGGTCCTGGAGCGCTGCCAGGCACTGGCACAGCCCCTGTTTACACCTCCGGGAGCCGGTGGACAGCAGGGAGAGCTAATTGCAGAGGCAGACGGGGCTGTCAGAGCTGCCTCATCCCTGCTCCCTGCTGGGTGGGCAGGATGGGCAGAGGGAGGATGGCAGGATGGGGAGGGATCCTTCCAGGGAGGCTGGCATGTGCCAGGCATCACACCGGGGACAGGGACAGCCCGACCCTGGGGACAGGGCAGGATTACAATCCCTGCAGGCTCCACTCCCTGTTCCCCATGGATAATCCACTCACCGTGCTGGAGAAAGCACAGGGCCAGGGCAAGGACTTGCAGAAAGGCTGTGCTGCTGCTGGGGCACCACGAGAATTGCCTCAGGAGGAGCAGTGGGAATGCTGGGCAGAGGGCAGAGGGAATTTCTGGCTGGACTTGGATCAGAGAATCCCCAAATGGCTTGGGTCGGAAGGGGTCATAAATCTCATCCAGTTCCAACTCTGTCTCAGGGCAGGGACACCTTCCACTATCCTGGGTTCCAAGCCTGGCCTAGGACACTTCCAGGACCTCAATTTTTGCTTCTGAGCTGCAGTGAGGTTCAAGGACCTTTGTGTGTGGTGTGACTAAAGCAGGACACAATGACACAATACTGGACTCCAGGCCACTGAAGTCCCTCTCAGCTTGGAGCTGACAGATATAACCATGAAAGGGATCTGACATCATCCTTTGTTTTTAAACACTAATATTTGGGCATTACCTAATCCATGTGAAATGGGTTGGGAAGTGACAACAAACTCCTGAACACGAGTAATCAACACAGAACTGTCACTGAATGGGGACATTTCTGCTGGGATTGCAAGGAAACACTGAAGCCTTTGTACTTTTCAACTTTTCTATCAATTATCTAAAAATAAATGCGAATTTGCAGATAACATCGGGCCTGGCAGGATGGATGTACAGATAAAAGCAGGCAGCTCTGCAGCCTGAGATAATTCCCGGGAGCGGAGCAGGGCTGCTCCATTAAAATGTGTTTTCTCACCAGCAGATGAGTGTTGGATGGTCTGGGGCAGGGCACCTGGAGCTGCTGCAGGCTCCAGCTCTGGCAGGAAGCAGGGGAGGGGACGGTGCTGGGTGTCACTGCCAGGCCAGCACCTTGGGGTGGGATTTCACAGCATCCAGGACAGGGAACAAAGGTGGTTTGGGCTTTGTACGAGGCAGAAAGCTGCTTTTCCTTTGACACTCTCTGCTTAGTGAGTTCCAGGAATATTGATGCTGTGGGGTTAACTGGTGCTGTAACTGGTGTTACTGGTATTACTGGTGGGCAGTGTGCTGTCAGCTCACAGCCAAACTGGGGCTCTGCTTTGGACAGCTCCCCGTGCCCTGGGGGTGATGCAGCTCCCCTCAGGCAGGAATCACAGGGAGATCGCATCCCCAGATTCCTGCAGGATATCCCTGGAGGGGTGCTGGGTGCTGGGAACGCCCAGGGTGCCCCACAGCGATCACTGGAGGCGTTTCCACCAGGCCTGAATGCAGCAGGACAGCTCTCCCAGAGCCCAGGCAGGTGTGACACAGAGCCCTCGGTGGGACCCAGCTCTGGGGTCCCTCTGGGCCAACAGAGGAAAGAGTCAAACACAACTTTTCCGCTTCTTTTCCCAAGGGATGGGTGCCAGGTTGGACCCCAGTGGACACCAGTGTGGGGTCCCTGAGGAGCAGCAGGAGTTGGGACTGCTCCAGCCTGGTGGTGTGGATGCAGATGACCCTAAAAATGTCCCTCAGTGCATCATAGAATCATGGAAAGGCTTTAGGTCCAAGGGACATGAACAAGGCTTTGGGATGATCTATTTTGTCTCAGCTCTGTTGCATTTAAATCATTTCAATTTTACACCTGAGTAGGAACAGCCCTAGCTGAAGCTGTGTCCCAGGGGCTCCTGCAATTCTGTATTTCAAACCTGTTCCTGCTCCGTGGCAGGTTACAAATGTCCTGGGTAGGGCATTATTGTGACATCAGGCACAGCTTGTCCAGCTTTGAGGCCAGAGCTGGACCTTCCCTCTGCCTGATCAGCACAGGGGTGGAAGGAAACTGCCATTTCCATGGATGCAGGGCTCCAGCACAGGCAGGTGCCTGGAAAATAAACAGCAAAGTGGCCCTGGAAGAGGAATTTTAGTAGGAATATCACGTTTTGCAGGATCTGTCCATGCAGCCTTAGGGGTTACAGAGGAGGGGCAGGGTCTGGCTGCAGCCACTGCCCCGGAGCTGCTCCATCAAACCAGGCTGGGAATGCTTCCCCAGCCTGCCCAGAGAAATAAATCAAGGGAGCTGAGGCCAGAGGAGAGGAAGGTGGGGATGCTCTGGGATGCTGGGCTGGTTTCAGCTCTGCAAGGATGCTTTTCTCAGCCATCTGTGGAGAACTAATGATACATGGAAAGAGGGAGCTGGAGTGTTACAGGGATCCTGAGATCAGAGGGAAGATAAGCAGATGTAAACATCTCCAATTCCTACAATGGGGGGATTCTTTTTCTGGAGGTGCTGAAGAGAAAAGAAGAATTTTACCAGCAGCCCTAGAGCTGATTTGGGGTGACACAGCAGCCCTGAGCCTCCTGAGAGAAGGGGGATTTATTTAGAAGACAACCACAGGCAAATATGTTCTTTTTTCTTCCCTTGCTTTTTGATGAGGAATATTGCTGGAATCAGCTCAGGGGAGAGAGGCTTTGATCATCCTTTCGGAGAGTGAAAAAGCTGCTTTGAATTCTGCTGCAAAGCAGGTCCCAGGAGGGGCTGTGGGAGGGATGCTCACCCTGGGGCACAGCCCTGGGCAGGTGTGGGGCTGTCTGGGGAGAGGGAGCAGCCCCTGTCCCCATCCTGCCCTTCAGACAGACCTGCAGGGGCAGAGGAGCCTTGAGAGCACAGAATTATGGAATTGTTTGGAATGGGAGGGACCTTAAAGCTCGTCCTGTTCCACTTCCATGGGCAGGGACACCTCCCACTGTCCCAGGCTGCTCCCAGCCCCAGTGTCCAGCCTGGCCTTGGGCACTGCCAGGGATCCAGGGGCAGCCACAGCTGCTCTGGGCACCCTGTGCCAGGGCCTGCCCACCCTGCCAGGGAACAATTCCTAATTCCCAATATCCCATCCATCCCTGCCCTCTGGCAGTGGGAGCCATTCCCTGTGTCCTGTCCCTCCATCCTTGTCCCCAGTCCCTCTGCAGCTCTCCTGGAGCCCCTTTAGGCCCTGCAAGGGGCTCTGAGCTCTCCCTGGAGCCTTCTCCTCTCCAGGTGAGCACCCCCAGCTCTCCCAGCCTGGCTCACCCTCAAAGGGCTGGAAACGAGCTGAGGAGCTAAAGGTGCCACACAAACCTGAGCTGCTCCCTGAGAGGAGCCCAGAACACCAGGCACCTCCAGAAGACAACACAGACCAACCATCCTAGGCTCTATTTTAAGATGAAACCATCCAGAATCCAATCCCGGTGTGGAAGAACCCAAGGGCCAAGTGGCCAAGGCTTCCTTGGTGGCAAAACCAGTGCCCAAATGAGCTCCTCAAAATGGGAGGGAAGGGAAAAAAGGGATCAGGAACAGATTCCTGGCAGGAGCTGTTAAATCCATCTCTGCTTTGCATGGAAAAGTTGTGGCATCAGGACACGTCCCAGAAGAACAGAACTCTGGTTTGAAGTGGGTCATAAACACTCTTCCCCCAGGAAAATGCCCTTGGGATTTTTAGAGTGGCTGAGGACAGAGAGGAACCAGATCCAGTGCTTTGGAAATGTAAAAAACTCAATGTTTGTGGATTTGCCTGCTTTGTCCTGCTCTCAGAAACAAGTGTTTGTTTAGATGGTGCTAATCGGAGGAGCATGAAAAAATTCCCAAAATAAATGTCTTTCTTAATTGAAGAGCCAGTGTTTCTCTGAAGGAAATTGCTCTGAGGGACTGACAGTAATTTTCAAATTTTTTTTTCATTCTCTGTTTCTATTTTAAGCAAACAAAAAGAAAACTTCACAAGACTTAAAGTGCACTTTGTTGACTGGGGTTTTTTTCTTCTCTTTGGCCACTGAAAACCCAAGAGAATGGTGATAACTCAGCTTCTCTCATGTGGATATTGGCTCTCACCTGATAAAATCAGCTTTTTTTCCAAAGGTACCTTTATGAAATCATGAATATTTAAAACCAAAACTTCACTTGTTAAACACAAGGAGCTCTGCTCTGCTTGTCCACGGTTTTGAAGTGGACAAAGTTCAAATGAGAGGGAAACTCCACATGGGAAAATGAAACCCACCTGTGAAAGGAATTGTAAAGAGATTTCTTTGCTTCCTGAAAATGCTGTAATTGAAAAAAAAAAAAACCAATAAGAGGCCACCTTGGTTCTCTTGTCAATTTTAGTGTTATTATTTCTCTGTGCTATTTTCCAGGATTTTTCTCCAACTGCTGGTGGAGACAAACCAAGGAAAATTTATTCCCAACACCTGCACAATGTGACAAACTGATCCTGATAGTCATCCCAGATAATTGCTATGGAATGCTTTCTTTTGGGGAAAAGCCTGCACTGGCACTGCAGCTGTGGGCATTAAATGACATTTATCTGCCCCCATGGGATTAAACCCTGGGAAGGGTGGGCTGGGATAACCCCAGGAGCAGAGTGGGCAATCCCATGGCTCAGCCTGGAGAAAGGAGGCTCAGGGGGCCCTTGTGGCTCTGCACAGCTCCTGACAGGAGGGGACAGCCGGGGGGTCGGGCTGTGCTCCCAGGGAACAGGGACAGGAGCAGAGGGAACGGCCTCAGGCTGGGCCAGGGCAGGCTCAGGGTGGATTTTGGGAAAATTCCTTCCCTGAGTGAGTGGTTAAACCTTGGCAGGGGCTGCCCAGGGGGGTGGTGGAGTCCCCATCCCCGGAGGTGTCCAAGGAAGGAGCAGATGTGGCACCTGGGGACAGGGCTCAGTGGTTGAAGATTGGGCTTGGTGACCTTGGAGATCCTTCCCAGGCTTAATGACTCCATGAACCTGTGATTCCATTCCTTGTGGGGTCAGAACCAGCTGGGCTGTGCCACCAAGCTCTCCCCACCACAGCCTTTGCTGGAGCTGATCCAGAGCTGCTGCTCGGAGGTGCAGGAGGAGAAGCCAAGGACACACTAGGAGCCCAAACTGCAGCCCCAGGGATGTTGTGGGTGCAGCCCCGGGATGTTGTGGGTGCAGTCCCGGGGATGCTCTGGGTGCAGCCCCATGGATGCTGTGGGTGCAGCCCCATGGATGTTGTGGGTGCAGCCCCGGGGATGTTGTGGGTGCAGCCCCGGGGATGCTGTGGGTGCAGCCCCAGGGATGCTCTGGGTGCAGCCTCAGGGATGCTGTGGGTGCAGCCCCGGGGATGCTCTGGGTGCAGCCCCAGGGATGTTGTGGGTGCAACCCCGGGGATGTTGTGGGTGCAGCCCCGGGGATGCTGTGGGTGCAGCCCCAGGGATGCTCTGGGTGCAGCCCCAGGGATGCTCTGGGTGCAGCCCCAGGGATGCTGTGGGTGCAGCCCCAGGGATGCTCTGGGTGCAGCCCCAGGGATGCTCTGGGTGCAGCCCCAGGGATGCTCTGGGTGCAGCCCCAGGGATGCTGTGGGTGCAGCCCCAGGGATGCTGTGGGTGCAGCCCCAGGGATGCTCTGGGTGCAGCCCCAGGGATGCTGTGGGTGCAGCCCCGGGGATGCTGTGGGTGCAGCCCCATGGATGCTCTGGGTGCAGCCCCGGGGATGCTCTGGGTGCAGCCCCATGGATGTTGTGAGTGCAGCCCGGGGATGCTGTGGGTGCAGCCCCGGGATGTTGTGGGTGCAGCCCCGGGGATGTTGTGAGTGCAGCCCCGCTGAGTGACCCAAACCCAGCCCTTGCACCGGGATCCTCCTGGGCCTGGCTGCTCCGCCAGGAGCTGCTGTGTGCCCCGGCCGTGTCCCCTGCTGTGTTCCCTGTCTCTGTCCCCAGCTCTCGTCTCGTTCCTGCTCTGCTCCTGGCCGTGTGCCTGTTCCCCCTGTGTCCCCTGGCTCTGTTCCCTAGCTCTGTCCGTAGCTCTGTCCCCGGCTCTGTCCCGACATCCCCGCCTTTGCACCTTGCCGCTGCCTTTGTTCTCCTTTCATCTCGCCTTTATCACGGCAGCCAGGCAGCGCTGCCAGCCCCGCAATTAACAGCGGCAATTAAGAGCTGCCGAGGTAGGTGTTTCCCCTCCGAAGGGACCTGATGTTTTCCGTGCTGAGCAGGAGAGATTCCCACTGAGGGAGCTCATTTGTGCTGATTAGGAAGTGTTGTCCTTGCTGCAATCTGAGCTCAGGATAAAAAGTTGCAAAGTATCAAATTAGTTTTGTTTTTTTATCTACTGCCAGTCCCAAAACCCTGCCAAAATATGAAAGCACAGAAATTTCAGGTGATTGCTGCCCAGCCTGTGCTTTTTGGAGCTCAGGAAATGAGGTGAGCAATGAGGAAAAGCAGCAGTTACCCAGGCAAGGCCCCTTCCCACAGCCACTGGAAGGGAATGCTTGTTATGGAAAGGGAGGATGCAGCCACTGCTGAGTAAATGCTGCCTCAAAAGGTGTCTGTTGAGCCTCTCAAACCCTTTAGTGAATGATCAAATGGAAAAAGCTGGGAAATAATGGGAAAAGATAATCTGGGCCCAAATGGAAAAAGCCATCTGCAAAAATCTAATCAAGCCACCAGTGACACCGAGCCTTTGCAGGGACTTTTAGCTCAGAATTCAAACACTCCTGGTGTCCAATAATGACATTTTATGTCCTGTGCACTGAGTGCCAGTGTGGAATTAACTGGGAAAATATGGATTTTTATAAATAAGGCTGGCTTTCAGTACCTGGAAAATAAGTTTAGGTCTCACCCTACTTGTTCTCAAACTGGTCTAATGTTGAGAGGGAAACAAGAACAGCCTCCACCACTGTCTGGGAGCTGATGAGAAATGATTAATCCAGTCCTGGCTGGAATAGCTTCTTAGGCATCCCCAGGACAGCTGGATGGATGGGGCACTCCACAGAGACAGAGCCCTGTGCAAATAAAACAATGAGGAAATAAGGGAATGTTATTGATGGAGATTATTTCTCCCCTTACTCGATCATAACAGTTTTATATCTGTGTAAAAATGAATTCTGCTCGGTAATGTGGTCTCTGGGAGTTGTATTTATCCCGTTTATTGCTATCAGGAACTTATTCCTTTGCATAAATTATTCATGGGAATTAGACATGCTTGTGAGGCCTCATTTGTGTGGGGAGGGATGAGGAGCAGGGAGGCAGCAGGAAACTTCCTGGGCTGGGTTCTTTGGAGGAAGAGCCCTTGGAAACCATGGGAAGTGAGGGAAGTGTGAGAAATAGCTACTCACTTTTCATAGTTTAGGAAGGTTTATTAAACCTTATCAAAAAAACAACAGAAAACTGAATAAAGAAAAAAGGTTCCAGCACTGGGAGCAAAAGATTTTCCCCGCCATGTTCTCAGCCCCCTCACAATGGAGGTTTTTCCCTTTTAACCCTTTAACCCCTCCCAAAGTTCTGTCCATCAACCCCTTCTTTGCTGTCCAGTGGTGGAGATCTCCTCCTCAAATCCTGACTGGAGCTCAGGTGTTCCACAGTGACAAGCCAGCCCTGCCAGGTGTCCCAACCCAGCTGTCCCTTGATAACCACGTGAGGGTCTTAGGTATCAGGTGTTTTGGGAAGTCTGAACCTCTCAAGTACCTCAGCCAGTGGGGAAAGAGAGAAGGGAAATGTGGCTGGGAAACTGGGATAAAAAGGAGGCTGCGTCTTCCAACATAACTATAAATCTATAAAACCTTTCTTAACCTATATACATGACATTTGTCTGTTAATTGTGAGAGTCAATCATCACATTACTCATCTATCACAGAAGGCTGGTGGGAATGGATCCCATCAGCGCGTTCTCCTGGGCACAGGAGCCCTGGGGCTGCTGGGGTGTCTGTGCCACTCTGCAGAGCTCTGGGGGGACACAGAGAGGCCCTCAGAGCAGCAGAGAGAAGGAGAGGAGGAGCTGCCCCCTTTAAAGCAGCACAAAGTTCATCCCCAGCCTCCAAAGGTGCAGCATTCCGTGCAGACAGAGCATTTGGGGGATTTAAGGTCCTGCTGGAGCAGCTGCTCTCCCTCAACCATAAAAAGGGGCTGGAAGGCTCTTGGGGAAGATGAAACAGGAAAGCCTTAAAAATATGATTGCCTGGCAAAAGATTTTGAGAATATGGAAATTATAAGTGAGATTGAAATGAGAGCAAGCTTTGAGATCCCTCAGTTACTGAACAACTGGAAAACAATGGTGTGGCTGGCTGAAGGCAATCCCCTTTTGATCAAACAACACCCTCTGCTTGCAGACAGCTCCAAGGGTCAGAGCAGACCCTACAGCTTGGCAGAGGGGGCCCAAAGAGGAGTTTTTAGGGTTTAAAATGTAACACAGTATGGTAATGTAGTGATTCTTATAGGCTGTATGTAAATGCTATAGGATTTGTATCTTGTACTAGATTGGTTAGTGAGAATTAGAATATTCAACACAGAAGAAGATTTATGGTATTGTAATGGGAACCTCACTCTCTTACCCTTTTACTCTCTCACCCTCTCATCCTCTCTCCCCCTCTCTTCTCTCAGGCCTGCTCCAGCTGTGGCTGGCAGCTCCCAGCAGGGCCCTGCACCCAGGCCCTTTGCAATGAACCCCAAGTTCCTGACCTGGCCTCAGAGATCTCTGGTCTCTATCTGTCCCCACTGTGCTACCCCCGACGCTCCTACAGAAGGTGAGAGAGGGAGATGGGAGAAGATCAGCACTGGTGTCCCCTGTGGGGAGGAGTGTGTGACAGGGCACCAGCACTGCCACCACAGGTGCCAGGCAGGAGCAGCCTTGGGATGAGGGACTGAGAGCAGTGACAGATTTGTCTTTACAAACAAGCTGTGGGTCTGCTGGGAGATAAAACTGGCACTGAGAGAGAAGCAATGGGAAGGATTCCACTGACTGATGAATGGAAAAAGGTATTTGCCTTTACAAATAAACTGTGGGTTTGCTGATCAATGAAATTGGATATTCAAAGATGAATGAAACTTCAGGGAAAGCCCTAAATCCCATAAGAATTAAAAATTAAAAGGGAGGGTTATACATTAGGAGGGGTCTTAGGTATTAGGTGTGTTGGGAAGTCTGTACCTCTCAAGTATCTCAGCCAGTGGGGAAAGGGAGAGGGAAATTGGGATAAAAAGGAGGCTGTGTCCTCCAAAAGCTTGGCAGACCCCAAGGGAAATGCCCTATGGCCTCTCCTTTTATTTGAATAAAGTTACAGGACTCCTTTGTCTCCTTTTTGGACATAAACCTCTGGTGTTTGTGGGTTAATTTTCCTGGCAGGGACAAACCCCTGGGATTGTGCCTTCAGCCCACCACAGGGCAGGGGCTGCTCCTGCCTTGCCCATGGGGGCTCCTGCAAACCAATTCTCTTCTATTTTAAAGTGCATTATTATGCTTAAAAGCAAATTTCTTCCCTAATGTGATGGGATTATGATTTCAGTATTGTCCCAGTGTGGTTTTGGCGTCAGGAGCTGGGTTTGCAGGGCTGCTGCAGCTGGAGGGGATGGAGCTGCACCTCTGACCACAGATCTCTCCTCCCCTGGGTTGTCCTGCAAAATCCTCTCCCAGGCAGCTGCTGTTTCGTGTCCTCTTTCCAAGTGGTAATTCAGGAGGTGTGGGTGGTTCTGGGGAGAGTTCCTGGTGCTGCTGGGTGTTTCTGTGCCCATCTGAGCCCTGTGTGTGTCCAGCACAGCTGGGCCTGCAGGAACCCGAGGAGTGATGATCTCAGCAAAGCTGCTCAGCCTGTCTTGATATCCCACCTGGAGCAAAGCTGGGAATTCCTCCGGGATTTCTGCAGCTGCCGGGTGGATTTTCTGTGCAGCATTCCCAGGGCTGTGGTGCACAGAGAGCTGAGGCTCCCATGGCTTTGTCCTTGGAAAAGAGCAGCTCCCTGTGAGCCCCACAGGCACCAGGTTGCAGCTCCAGGGCCTGGTGTCACTTCTGAGCTGTCAGGTGGCTCATTCCTCCTCCGGGAGCCTGGGAAGCTGTGAGGGAAGTGGCCAGGTGCTCTGGGACTTGCTCTTTTCCAATTGGCAAGGGAAGAATGGAATATCCTGGCAAAAGCCATGATGGAAAACACAGAGCAGGGAGGAGAAAGGTGTGATAGGAGTAAGTGGCAGCTTCCTCTCAATGCACACAGGAATCACTCAAAATCTTCCTCTCACTGGGGAGGAGGGTGAAGGAGTCACTTCTTTCCCCATGGTGTCATTCCACATGGGAAGCAAATCCCCACAGAGCTGCCCCCCACCCTCTGCTGCCTCGGGGATGTTTCCAGCCCCAAACCTCTCAACTCCTTCCCAGCTGAGCTGGAGGAAGTTGCAGGAAATACACTGAGAAATGCAGGTCAGGTGGGAAGGGTCAATTCCTTATGGAGCAGCTGAGGACACTTGGAATGTTCAGCTGGGGAGGACTGAGGGGTGATTGGGCTGCAGTTCCAATCTCTGCCCTGGACAGGGACAGGAATGGCTGGAGATCAGGGCAAGGTTCTTCCCCCAGAGGCTCCCCAGGGAATGGGCACGGCCCCGAGGCTGCCAGAGCTCCAGGAGCCTTTGGGCAGCACTGCCAGGGATGGACAGGGTGGGGTTGTTGGGGGTCTGGGCAGGGACAGGGGCTGGGCTGGGTGATCCTGGGGGTCCCAGCTCAGGATATTCTGTGATTCTGTGATTCCATGATTGATGTGCATCCCAACCCACCAGACACAAGAGCGTCAATCAAGGCACAGACAGCACAGATCGGATTGGTGATATGAGAAATGATAAAGCCATGACCCCACCAATGACTGGGAGATGAGCAGAGATAACAACTTAATGGGAGCTCACTCTGAGATAAGGAAATGGGGATGGTGAACAGGAGCCAGGAATTTATTCATAGGGAAATGCCAAGAGGAGAGAAAGAGGTGCTGTGATTTCTGCATCCAACAATGGGGAGAGATAATCTGTGCCCCCAGAGTTGATATCCACATTGTTCAAACACGTTGTCATGCAGCAAAAGGGACACAAAGCCTCACGAGGATGAGTCAAGGCTAGGAAAACCGAGTGTGCCAAACAGGAGCAGCTCCATCCTTCAGTTTATTAAAGTGAAGTTTGTGAATAATAGTACAGCACAAAAATCCCCCCAGAGGGTGCAGATTCCTGATAGCAAAACAATGTCTAATTTTGCAGATAAGCACAGATCAAGATCCAGGGGTAGGAAATTGCAGGCATGGGAGGCTGAGGCTGGGAATGACGCAGGGACTCCGTTCCTGATAACAAGAGCTCTTTAAAAGCTCAGGATCTGTTGTTAGAACCTCTGAAAACCAGACACACACTGCACCACGGGGCCCAGGCTGGAAGGGCTGGATCTTGCAGAGAAATCCAGAGCCCTGGGGCTACAAAGAGCCCAAAGTGAGAGATCTTTTAGGCAGCAACTTGAGATGGCATTTTAGGAAATTTTGGATATTTCTGAATCACAGCCTGAGGCAGGGCCACCCACGTGTTCCTGGGTGTTGCTTTGGTGGACCCCAATCCTTCAGTTTTCTCATGGAAGGAGGGAATTCTGCCATAAATTCCCATTTCAGACCCCAATCCTTCAGTTTTCTCAAGGAAGGAGGGAATTCTGCCATGAATTCCCATTTCAGGCAGAAGGAGCAAGGTCCTGCTGTGTGGGATGCCAGGCTGCTTCCCCAGCTCTGAACCCCAAATATTCTCTGCTCACTGAGGCATCCTGCTGCCAGCATTCCACAAACCAGGAGCAATTAGCTCCTGATCATGGATATAAAAATGAGAAAATGCTGCTGTCAGTCCCTCCTTCCAAGGTGTGATTTGGTTCCTCAGACAGTCCCTTTCCATGGAGATGGAAATGACACCAAAAACCCCAGGGGACACAGTGGAAAGCACTGGAAATCAATCCCAGAATGAGCAGTGAAAAGGAAAACCCACCTTCCAACCATCCTGCCTGGAACCTGCATCCCCATCACCACTGCACAGGCGCCAGGGCTTGAGCAGAGCTTCCTCTGGAACCCCCCCATGGAAGGAGGGATGTGGGATTTGATAGAAAAAAGATGGGACCTGCAGCTGAAATCCTTGGAAAATGTTGTTCCTTTTGTTACATTGAACTCACAATGTAATTTCTCCCTGTTTTCTGAATTTCTCAGATTTATGTGCCCTCGTTGCCTGAACGTAATGGCAGCAACAGGCACAGAGCTGTCCTGCAGTGAAAAAAAAAAACCCAGGATGTCGCTAAGAAACTGCAAATATTTAATTATCGATAGCTCTGGGCCAGGATCCGTGGTGATTAGATCCCCTCTGTAATCAGTGTAATTGGGAACAGCCCTGAATGGAGGTGCTGGGCTCTCACTGAGGGCTGCTCTGCCTTTCCTAGAAACATCGATGCTGCCTCTGACGTGGGCTCTGCCTGCATCTCATTTCCCTTCCCTAACGCGGCTTTTCCGTGAAATCCGAACCACATCCATTCTCTGAATCACAGCCCCACCCGCCCTCGCTGCTCCGGGCAAGGAGCTCAGAGAATAATTCACGAATAATTCACTTTCCTGTGCCATCCCTCGTGCTCCTGGGCCCTGGCGGGAGCTGGCAGCAGTTTGGGTGTGCTGGTGAGGCTCAGATCTTCCACCTCCTTCTGCTCTTTGCAGATGGGGGCAAGGCTGCCTTGTGGGATTGTCAGGAGCAGGAATCTGCAAGGAATTGTTCCCTGGACTTGGCCAGTGAGCCAGAAGAAACCACAAGTGTGAGGCTGACCCAAAACTGCAACTTGACAGAGATTTTGGTGAAGTGAAACTGCTCCTTTTGGGGTAAAATGCCAAATGAAACATTTTCTCTGACAACAATTGGGTTGTCTATGTCGGGGGAGTTGTTTTTGTTATGATTTGTAGGAAAGGGAGAATTTTAGTCCCCAGCTGCTCACCTGGCTTGTGCTGGAGCTGGGATGGGAGCCCAGAGGCTGCATGGACACAATTCACACTGAGATATGGGGAAGAGACACAGAATCCTGGAATGGTTTGGGTTGGAAAGGACCTGGAAGCTCATCCAGATCCCCTCCCTGCCATGGCAGGGACACCTCCCACTGTCCCAGGCTGCTCCAAGCCCTGTCCAGCCTGGCCTTGGGCACTGCCAGGGATCCAGGGGCAGCCCCAGCTGCTCTGGAACAGGGATGGGGAGTAGGGGACTAAGGAGGATGGAGGGTTCTGTGAAATGTGACCCTCAGAGCAGGGGGAGGACGGGGCTCCCTCTGGAATCTGTGGGTGCCAGAGGGATCAGGCACCCAGCAGGATCCATCTGCACAGACACTGGGGCAGAATGGAGAAGTCTCCATCCCAGAAATGATCCAGAGTCCCATCATGGTCAGCAGGGTGGGATCCTCCCTGCCAGGAATCCCTCAATCCATCCCTGCTGCCAGCAGGGAGATCTCTAAGCAGCCCCAGCAGTGATTTTCCTGCTGAAACCTGGATTTTTCTCCATTTGGCTCCATGTGCTGAGGCTGTTGAAGGATAAATTTGGGCTGATAAACTTCTCCTTTCCTTGCTGCTCCCCCAGTTCCCAGTTCCCCCTGGAGGAACACTCTGGTGTGGGGCACAGTCACCCCATCCCTGGGGGCTGCTCTACACAAGGCAGGAGCTGCTCCTTGTCCAGTTCTCCTGCTCCAGCTTTGCACCTGCAGCTCCTCACAGCTCCAGAATCCACATTTGGGAGCAGATTTTCCCTCAGCTACTGCAATTCATGGCTTTGGGTCCTGCTTTGTGGCGCTTCCCCAGCGCTGGGACACGGCCACAGGAACAGGGTTGTGCCAACGTCACCAAACACTTTGGGCATCTGGGAATTGCTGAACTTGGAAAAGGAGGGAAGCAAGAAGCATTGAGCAGAGCTGGAGGTCAGGAGAGAGGCAATCTTCTGTGGGAAGGCCAATACTTGCACTGGCCTTGGTGTCCAGGCCACAAACCCGCCCTGCCTTGGTCTCTGCAAGGTGAAGCTGGGGCTGAGACAGGAGTGGGGAGCACCAAGCAAAGGCCCTGAACAGCTCCAGTCCCAAAATAATCCCACCTGGAGTTTGAGAGGGGTTTGGGAATTCCCACCTGGAGCCAGGGTTTGGGAATTCCCACCTGGAGCCAGGGTTTGGGAGCTCCCACCTGGAGTTGGGAGGGGTTGGGAGCTCCCACCTGGAGTTTGGGAGGGGTTTGGGAATCCCACCTGGAGCCAGGGTTTGGGGGTTCTTTGTCTTTCCCCACCCCTGGGTGCCTGATTCACCAAATCCCAGCCATGGCTGTTGGGTTTCCCAACTGGAAATCCAGCTTTTTCAGGAGGGTTGGGAGCATGAATGAAGGTGGTCTGCTGCTGGGAAAGAGAAATATTTCCTTTATTCCCACAATAAATGTAGGATAAGCCCCAGGAGCTTTGCTCACCCAATCAGGCATTGCACACTTCCTTCTTTATTCCATTTTTCCCCTCTCCCTTTGCCATCTGCCCAGGAGATGGAAACACTCTCCTGCCTTCCTGGGTGATGGAAATCTTCTAAGAAGAGCTGGGAGGCGCCTGCTGTGTTCCACAGTCTGGGCTCTCTCCTTCCTTCCTGCCCAGGATCTGCAGGGGAGCAGTGCCATGGTCCCAGTGCCCTTGGCCTTCTGCCATGGATTGGCTGTTCCCTCACTGAACAGCACATGGGAAAGTCCTCCTGGGAATTTTGGTGTCCATCCCCTTGGCCCCCTCCTCCCAAACCTCGGATTTCCCCCATTTTCCACTGGGATTCCCCTCCACACCTGTGGCTGTCCGAGGAGGGCTCCATGGAGGGGCTCCCAGTGGAGCTCTGCTCCATCCATGGGCAGCATTCCAAGCACAGGGAGATGCTGAGCACCTCTGGAGAGGGAGGACAACAGCCCACACGTGGCTCATCCCCAGCAAATGCCAAAATGTCAAACACGACAATTTTCCAGGGCTTTTCTCAGGAAAAATTATCTGGAAGTGGAAAAGGTCCCTTCCTGTGTCCTTCAGTTGCCAGCCCTGACGCAGATCTCATCTGGGTTTTGCAGATGAAAGGAAGAAGAAAGGAAGGAGAAAAGCCTCTGACTGTTTTGCTGACTGAGTATTTATTAAAATAGACTGGAGCAATTAAAGACAAAAACTCCCCAAACTTGGGATGCAAATTGAGGAGCTGGAAAACACAAAAGGAGAGGATTTGGTGGCAACTCGAATTCTGTACAAACACAGATCTTTCACAGAATCACAGAACTCAGTTCCAAGCTAAAGCCAAACTGAAATTTTCAGAAAAGCAGAAATGCAAAGAAGAATTTCTTATGGCTAAAGTGAAAATTAGTTTGACAAACCACATACATTTCAATTGAAAACTGGGACATCCTCCTTCCTCTCTCTCCTTTTTTAATTAACCTCAGACTCTCAAAAGCACAATGATGGGAACCCAAGGAATGTGACATTGCCCAAGTGTCTCTAATAAATGCACAAGCTGCAAAACAAATATGGATTTGCAAAACATTTTGTTTTCCCCACATTTCCATTTTCCCTGACTAGAAGTATTCCTGCAAAATTTCAGCCAATTCCCTCTCTAATATTCGGCTGCCTTAATGTAATCATTTAATCCTGATTTAAAGGCTGTGAAATGAAGGATGAAGAGCTGATATTTCTCTGTAACCTTTTGAATTTCTATATTCTGACTCCGGTCCATTGGATCCATAACATCCAGATTGCAGGAGCAGAAGGGATTTTTTACATTTATTTTCATAATTTAATGTTTGTTTTAGAAAAAGGAGGGGAGGCAAAGCTGCCAGGGCTTAATCATGCAGCAATCTTGAATCTCACCACGACTGGGGGAGGCAAAGAAGCTTTGGCATCTTTGCTGCAGTGCTAATTTGCATTGGGGAGGATCTTTCCCCTCCACAGCTAAAAAAGATGAAGTGTGAACTTCCAAAGTGACATTTTGGAGTTTGTGTGGAGCTCCTCCCGCAGCCAGGGCTGCACTCAGCACTCTGACTGCTGCTTTTATTGGGGCAGGTTTGTAAAGGCTGTGAGGGGAGAGCTGCTCTGGGGGACAGCTCAGGAAGGGAAGTTGAGCCCACAAATAAATGCAGGTGGTTGGAAAAGCCAGAGTGTGGGCACGCAGGAGTGGAAGGCACTGATCACCCAGCCATGGGGTCCTCGCAGAGCCCCCCTTGAGCCCAGCCAAGGGCCCTTCTCTGGGCCAAAATCAAGAGGCAGAAAAAGCAGCTGGGTAAATGCCAGGGCAGCAAATGTTCTGTACCTGCAGCTGCGGCTGCTCCACTGCCCCTTCCCCACCGGGAGGATTTGTCCTTCTGCTCTGCCACAGAGCAAATCCTGCCCCTGTCTGGAGCAATCCACAAGGAGCCAGGAATGGCTGGAGAGAAGCTCTGGGAGAAGATTTGGGGTGGTGGTGGGTGAGAGCTGGACCTGCCCCAACCCTGAAACCCCCCTGAGCCTGGGCTGAGCCCCCAGTGCGGGCAGCAGGGCAGGGGGGATTCTGCCCCTCTGCCCCACTCAGGTGAGACCCCACCTGCAGAGCTGCCCCAGCCCTGGGCCCAGCACAGGAGGGACCTGGAGCTGCTGGAGAGAGCCCAGAGGAGGCACCAGAGATGCTGCAAGGGCTGGAGCCAGGCTGGGAGAGCTGGGGGTGCTCACCTGGAGAGGAGAAGGCTCCAGGGAGAGCTCAGAGCCCCTTGCAGGGCCTGAAGGGGCTCCAGGAGAGCTGCAGAGGGACTGGGGACAAGGGATGGAGGGACAGGACACAGGGAATGGCTCCCACTGCCAGAGGGCAGGGCTGGATGGGATATTGGGAATTAGGAATTGTTCCCTGGCAGGGTGGGCAGGCCCTGGCACAGGGTGCCCAGAGCAGCTGTGGCTGCCCCTGGATCCCTGGCAGTGCCCAAGGCCAGGCTGGGCATTGGGGCTGGGAGCAGCCTGGGACAGTGGGAGGTGTCCCTGCCATGGCAGGGGTGGCACTGGATGATATTTAAGGTCCTTTCCCACGCAAACCATTCCATGATTTTATAAAGGCCACTGGAGCACCCTGGTACTTGCTCCCCACGTGATGCTGGGAGCAGCCATTGTGCCACCACCACTTCCAGAAACTCCTGGCTCTGCTGGGAGCTGCATCCATGAGGGATTGTGTGAATGGGTGTGGGGACATCCTCCCCTTGTCCTCCTCTGCAGCTTCACCCCCTCACCCTGGCAGCTCCCTGGAAGTGCAGTGTCAGAATGCCAGCATGGTGTCTGCTAGTCCAGGTGCTGCCCTTCCATTCCCAATTCCTCAGGCTTCTTTAGAGCTCTTGGTTACGCATTTATGAGAAGCTGAGGAATGGCTGCCACGTGGTGCCAGCGTGGAGCAGCCCCTGCAGCTCCCTGCTCATGGCAGTCAAACCTTTACCCCAGGAATTTGGGCAGGGGGACAGGGATTGTGTGGAGCAGAGCAGGAAATCAGAGCTGGGGTGGGCAGGGAGCTCTGCCTGTCCCTCCTCAGAGCCCAGAAACAGGCACAGAGCTCCTCTCAGGACATTTATTGTGGGTCATGAAATTTTGGAACACCAGTTACACATGGGCCTGGTAAGAAGGTGCTCAGAGTTTGGGGGTTTTTGTTATTGTTTTTTAAAGGCAGTCTGGTGGAGGGAAAGGGTTTTCCCAGTCTGGCAGATGGGAAAAGTTTTCCAAGAGTGGTAGAGGGGAAAGGCTTTCCCAGCATTTAAAAGACTTTGACCATTTCTATGATAATTGTGATGGAGAAGAGGATGGCATCCTTGATTTGGGGTTGTATATAATGGTTGGAACTTGTATTCCCATTTCCCTCTCTCCTCAGTGTCCCTCAGCCCAGCTGGCTCTGGATGAGCCACACATTCTGAGCACCTGGGCCAGTGGGAGGTGTCCCTGCTCATGGAAGGAGCCTGGAATGGGATGGGCTTTGGGATCCCTTCCCACCCAAACCATTCCATGATTCCATGATTCTACTTTGAAAAGGTCTGGTTTGGGTTTGTAGCAACTCCAGGCCCTGCTGGAAGGGTCCCAGGAGGGTGCCAAGGGGAGCAGGGAGCAGTGGGTGAGAATTCCATTTCACCCCCCATGTTTTTTTAATTCATGGGGGAAAAGTGACAAATTAAAAGAAAATACCCAGCACTCCTTAAACCCTTCCCACAGCTCTGCCACATGTTCCATTCCCAAGAACTGGCAGGAAATGCAGGCAGGTGCTGAGCTCTGCTCCTCCCAGGCATGGCTGCAAAGGCCACACCAAGGGCCTGTTTTGGTGGCTCCTGTCTTGGTTTGGAAAGCCAGGAGGCTGCTAAGGAAGGCAGGAGCCTTCTCTGAAATGGAAAATGTAACCCCCCCCTTTTTCCGAATTGCTATAAATTTGAAATTAAGGGGCTCTCAGGCAACAAAAATTATGGGAGCAGGGAATAACAGTTCTTTAATAGGGAAGAAAATAAAAGGATAAATAAAACATGCAGTAAACCAGAACCACTGACAGAGTCAGAACCCCACCTGACACCCTGTGGGTCAGGTGCTGGCAGCAGTCCCATGGGAATTGTGGCTCAGCCCTCCTGCAGTGTCAGGGGTGGTTCTGCTGGAGCAGGGATCCTGGAGAAAGGTGCAGTCTCTTCCTCTGAAGATCCAGGGGAAGAGGCAGCTGCTGTTCCTCTGGGAAATCCAGTGGAGAAGCCGTGCTGGTGTTCCAGAATCTCCAGATTATATCCAGGTAGCAATGCTTGGCTCCTCCCTCTGGGCTCACATCTCCCAATGGGATGCTGCAGTTCTTATCAGCCATGCAGGGACATTCAATGGCTGTTATCAGCAATGTCCCCTCCCAGGGAGGAGTGATTGTGGAAGAGATAAGGAATTTGCCCACTTATCAAAAGACAACTGCCATACAGATGGCAATAGAATTCATCTTGCCTTGCAATCTGGAACAGCTCCTCACTGGGACATCCTATCCCTTGGATGGGCATTGGGGAAAAGCCACTATGGAGAAAAAAAACAGGAAAAGGCAAAGCCTTCTCTCATCCTCAGTTCTGCTCAGTCCTTCCCCAGCAGATCCTGGGAAGGAGAGGAGATCAGGGAACCTGCTGAAACCCTCAGGAGCCAAAGGTGACCCAAGGCTGGTGGAGGGTTTGTTATGGAAAGTGATAGCAGAAAATCCCTGTTCCTTTGGTTCTTTGCACTGGAACACGGAGACAATCCTTGGCCAGGGCCTTTGGATGGTGGAAGAGACAAATCAGAGGAGCTGAGGAGCCAGAAGAGGGGATTTTAGACTGAATCCATCAAGAGAATAATGCCAAACTGTCCATCCCAGCTGGAGTCCCAGCCTTGCCAAGGAGCCCAGATATGGAATTGCTGAGCCCTCCCCTGCCTGGGAAGACCTGGCTGGAGTTCTGGCCCTGGTGCCAGAGGGAAGGGAAGTGGCAGAGGAGATGCCAAGGTCTGAAAGGAGCTCCCGGGGAAGCTGGGAAGCACGGAGCAGTCCGACTGCTGCCCTGGGAACACTGGGGAGTGTCGGGACCCAGGACATTGCTCTGGCTGCCCTGGGTGACTCGAGACCCTGGCAGGGGGCTCAGAGACCTTGGCATGGAGTCAAACACACCCGTGCTTTTGATTTTAGCCCATGGAAACAATTACCAACCTTGTGTGAGGATTTACAAGCCACAAGAGTTTGAGTAGAATGATAGTGAATTTATCACAGGGTGGAAAAGTAGAATTTTGGGGATTTAGAATGGGAGTTCAAGAGGCAAGATGGAGGAATCTGGGCATGTCCTGTCCTTCTTCTCCTTCTTGTCCTCCATCTTCTGCTGTGATGGTGACACTTTTGGATTGGTTTAGAGTAGAGACAGACTGTCTGACATAGGTGATATGCATTGGAAAATTATTGTAAATAAAGTACATGTAGCTCTTAGTATAAAAGCTAACACCACCCCAAGGGCAGGGACTGTGCCACAACCTGACCTGCCGGACAGATCTCAGCAGGTCAGAGAAGGAATGTAACAGATAAGAAAAAATAAACAACCTTGAAAAGCAGAGCCGAGGAATCTCGACTTCTTCTTCGGTCGTGGGGCTGGGAAAAAAAGAGACTTTCTAACAAACACCTCAGGGTCATCTCAACCACAGAAACCTGAGAGGGAAGAGCTGCAGTGCAGAATGGATGAGCAGCAGGGAGAAATGCCTCAGACATCTGAGCCTGTGAAGGAGCTGGCAAACACGGAGAACGGAGAGGAGGCTGATGCTGGATTTCCCAAAGGCCTCCTGCATGTTCCCTCATTTGGAGCTCCTCAGGAACCTTGGCTTGGGTGGGAACATATCACAGGTTAAGGAAGAGGAATAAAGAGCAGCAATAAATGAAAGTGGTTGCCAGGAGTGCTCCCCAAAGGTCTCTGCTGGGATTTGGGATGTGTAATATTCCTAAACTACCTGAAAAGGAACAAATTAAAGGTGGCAACATTTGCATGGGCGGTATATTAGAGAGCAGCCAAATCTGAGGCTGCTGGTGGGGAAGGGAGCAGGAATCAACAATATCCATGGGCTGGGAGTTTATTGCTCAGGATAAAGGTTGATAAAGGAAAAAGAAAGTAGATGGGGAAATAATCATCAATCCTTCCCACCTGAGTACAGGAATGAGCTCCAAAAAACTCCTGGCTGGGAAGGGGAGGTGCTGGACAAGGCTGTGAGGGCTTTGGTGGGCTCTGATCAGCAGGAAGCAGAGGGAACATGGAAGGGTGAGGAATGAGGAGCAGAGCAGCAGGGAGGGATCTGCACCCTGCAGGCCAGGGGCCTTCCTGGTTGTCCCATTTCAACAGGATTATGTGGGAATTCAGGAAAAAATCAGTTAGAAAAGGCCTGTGGGGATGAACAGAGACACAAATCCACTCTCAGAGGGCAGAGTGCTCCTGCTTCCCAAGGAAGGGATTTCATGTCAGGATGGAGCTGAACTGGGAATGTTCATTGGCACCAAGGTTTCTTGGGACAGAGCCAGCCCAAACTGCAAATGGTGATGTCAGAGTTTTCTTTTTAAGTTTTTTTACAGAATCATGGAATGCTTTGGGTTGGAAAAGGCCTGAAAGCCCATCTCATCCCACCCCTGCCATGGGCAGGGACACCTCCCACTGTCCCAGGCTGCTCCCAGCCCCAATGTCCAGCCTGGCCTTGGGCACTGCCAGGGATCCAGGGGCAGCCACAGCTGCTCTGGGCACCCTGTGCCAGGGCCTGCCCACCCTGCCAGGGAACAATTCCTAATTGCCAATATCCCACCTAACTCAGCACTCTTTCCATTCAGAGTCACTTTTTTTTTGCTTGTTTAGTTTCTTTTGGTTTTTTGTTGTGTTTATTTGGTTGGGTTTTTGGGGTGTTGTTTGTTTCTTTGTTTCAGAGGGTTTTTGGTGTTGCTTTGGCAGAGTTTCTGGGAGCTGTCCTGCTTGCCAGTCTGACAAATCCAACCTTCCCAGAGACAGAAGCACAAAGTGGGATCCAATTCCCTACCTGGAGATGGCTCCAGAACAGACACCTGTGTGTGGATCACCCAGGGCCATCTCTCAGAGCCAAGGAAAACCCTTGGGCTTGAGCCAATGAGTCCCCAGTTCTTCCTCCAAGCAGGATGAGGATGCAGCCCTGGATTCCCTGGGGACTAGGGAGCCCTTCCTGACCCTTTCTTCTGCATGGATGTGGCCGTGCTGCTTGAAGGCAAATTCCAATTTTTCTGGAATACTTTTTAGACATGTTCTCCCTTCAGCTCCACCCCCAGCAGCTCTTCCAGGTATCTTCACCTCCTGGGCCTGGTGCATCACCTGGAAGCAGCAGTTTTCCAAAGGCCACGGCCAATCCTTCAGCTCAGAGGAACAACTTCCCCAATGCTTCTTTCCAAGCCCCAAGGCAGCTCTGGGAGCCAAAACAATCCAAGCCTGAGGGCCAGGGCAGACCCACCATGGAGATGCTGAGGTGTCCCAGTTCACAGAATCACAGAATCACAGATGGATGGATGGATGATGGATGGATGGATGGATGGATGGATGGATGGATGGATTGATGGATGGATGGATGATGGATGGATGGATGATGGATGGATGGATGGATG